>WBNM01022545.1:0-46702 GCA_013399055.1 Ramphastos sulfuratus | reverse complement strand
AGCCTGTGCCTGGTCATGGAGTTACTCAAGACAGTTCAGGATGTAATGAGACATCAACAGCACCATGAATACAATGGCAGACAGCACGGATACAATGGCAGAGCACGTTGTGCTCCCTGCTCATCTCTTTTTATCAATACAGCCTGAGACTAAACAAAGTCTGGGCAGGCCACAGTCCTCAGACTCAGTAGATCCAGGTTCTTTGTCCTCTTTCCTGTGGTTGCTTCTCCCCAAAACAGAGAGAGGGAGAGCAGGAAAACATATTTGGGCAAGGCAGGACATGGACAAGCCTATTTTGACCTGCTTAGGCCTACCACAACAAGTGGTTGTAAGAAAATATTCAGGAACTGATGTGCGCTACTAGAAATGGGAGATGATAACAGTAATACTCTTGCAATTAAGAATGCAAGTCCCAGACTATTGATTCAGAACACAAAAAGCATAGACATAGATATTCCTCTTCCTGAAGAGGCTTCAAAACTCATCTTTTACCTTCCAGAAAAAAACAAACAAAACCCACCTCCAGAGAATCAAGATTGTAAGATGCTTTCAAATTCTGTTAACAAAGGACACAAAGAAGGTGGAGTTATTAAATGCCTTCTTTGTCTCCATCTATGCTGCTGCAGACTGTCCTCAGGAGCCCCTGACACCTGAGGCACCAGAGGAAAGCATGACAGAGAAGCCTTCCCTGGTGTTTGAGGACTGGATTAGGAACAGTTGAGTAATCTGCACATCCATAAGTCCATGGGTCCTGATGGCATGCACCCGTGGGTGCTGAGGCAGCTGGCACAGGTCATTGCCAGACAGCTCCACCATCTTCAGGAAGTCATGGTGGACAGGAGAGCTGCCTGGGGACTGGAGGAAGGCAAATGTCACCCCAATCTTCAAAANAGCAAAGAGGAAAAGGATCTGGGGGTCCTAGTGGATGGGAGGTTGACCATGAGCTAGCAATGTGCTCTTGTGGCCAGGAGGGTCAGTGCCATTCTGGGGTGTATTAAAAGGAATGTGGCTGGTAGGTCAAGAGAGGTTCTCCTTCCCCTGTCCATGTTGCCAACAAAGGTGTTAAACAAAACTGATCCCAGTAGTGAACCTTGAGGGACTCAATTTGTCACTGGCCTCCACTTGGACACGGACCCATTGACAGACACTCTTTTGGTGTGGCCATCAGGCCAGTTCTTTATCCACTGAGTGGTCCATCCATCAAACCCACATTTTACCAGCTGGGAGATCAGGATGTTGTGTGGGACACGGTGAAGGCTTTACTCCGGTCCGGATAAATGACATTGGTTGCTCTCCCCTTGTCTATTGATGTTGTGACCTTGTCATAGAAGGCCACCAGGTTTGTCAGGCAGGATTTGCCCTTGGTGAAGCCATGCTGATTGTACCCAACCACCTCTTTGTTATTCTTCTGCCTCAGCAGTGCCTCCAGGAGGATCTGCTCCATGGTCTTACTGGGCACAGAGGTGACAGTGACTGGCCTATAGTTGACTGAATCTTCTTTCTTTCCCTTTTTGAAAATGACATTCCCAGACTCCAAAACAGTGAAATCAAGGGACAGACTTTACACTTAGTTGTGAAAGAATATTGCTGCTGGGCCCCTAGTGAGAAGCACCTTGGAAGGCTAAAAAATCATTGTGATTTTGTCTGTATGTGTGTGCAAACAAATTAGTTACAAGTATTTGGCCTTAGTAAGTTCATTGTCTTTAACAAAACACAATTTTCTATTTGCATACTGTGGTGGCTTTACATCACTTAGAGTTTGGGATTTAACCCCCACCTGTAAATTACCACACTACATAGAATTTGGAAGCAAAATTAAATGATTATTTACAAAAATAGGCTAAATATAAAAGGTAATAAACCTATACAAATATATATGTATACACACACATATACAACTAGACAATAGCTCAGCTAACCCCCCTGGACAAAGCCTAGGGGCTGTTACCAGCTAACAGGATATCATCTCTTCCCCATCCCCAGTCTAAGCAATCATTGTCACAGGGAAGCAAGCAAGGTCTGAGGGAGATACAGATAGAACAAACAAGCAAGAAAGAGAGCAAGAGAGAACACTCTGAACCTCAGATTATATAGGGAAAATCATAGCTCAATGAAATGGGATAAATTTAGCTCATGTTCTGTTCAGCCTCTTTTGGGAAGTACTCTCAAATTCTCTCAAACTTTTATTTACAGTTTACAATTAAGACACTACTTGTAAACTGTAGCACACATATCAAACATGTTGTAGTGACCTGCAAAAGGTCAACTATTCTATTTCTGCTGAAAAAAAAAAGGAAAAAAATCTATAGATTTTTCTCCTGATGTGAATAGATGCTATTCCATTGGCCTAGATAGAATTGTACCATTTTATTTCCACAAGGAATTTTGATGTGGCAATATATAGCTCCTTCGGCTGTCTTTATTTCTACTAATTGCTATATTAGATTTCCCTTTCAGTTTATCTTGGTTTACTTTGTCTTACACCTTTATTGTTTTGGACTCACCTCCATGAGTTTGAGTTAGCTTACATAGAAGATCTATCTCCATTGGAATGGAGGAATGCATGCAGGAATGATCCTCTGGAAAGGGAGATGGATTGCAGGATCTCCAGGTGGCTTCCTCAGAAGCTTAATTTTAGACTCACTAGTTTCAGAGTTCGTGGATCTTATGGATAATATGGAAACAGATGTGTTGTCAGCTTCCCCATCCTCTAGTTTCCTGCTGCTGTTGTTTAAGGAAGGCCTTCCTCATAACTGTCTGACAAGGGAATTGTGTCTATTGCAAATAATCATTTCACCACAAGCTGTAAATGATCAGGAATGTGTGAGTTATGCATAGTGTGCTGTGAAATCAGTTGGCTAGAGTCAAGATGGAGATAGTTTTATATTTTATGCAACCATTTGTACTTTACACAGCAGAAATGTGTAATTGCTGTTAAAGTACTGTGAAAATGTTTTGATTTTTGCACACCTCCAACTATGCAAGGGTGTGTGAGACTTGTGTCTGATGTATCTTAGAATCTCTGTTAAACTTTGGGCAGGTGATATTGGGCAAGGCAGGACAGTTTTTCTATTACAGTCACTGTACTTTCAGGATTTCCTCATCTAAGTGCATTCTTTATAACCATTTGTGATCTATTGAAATTGTCACTCTCAAACACAAATACTTTGACTATGAACCTTCGTCATTTCCTTGCAAACACAGAGTAGGCAGCAAAGTTTAATACTTCTTCATATCATACTAAGTGATTTTCCTCAATGATATTTTGAACACAGGCAAACAAACTCATTAGACTGGCAAGCTCATATTCTGATAGGTCAGGAGCAGGAGATTTCTGCTATAGTCCTGGTAATGACCATATTTAAATTTTGCAATTGCATTTCATTGGTATGGGCTTTCCCAGCACATATCTGAATATGTTTTGAGGACAAGATATCTAGCTCTTGTTAGATAATTAAGGTATCAGTGCCTACACTTCATCACACAGCCTTACAATCTTTTCCTGAAGGGTTTCCTGCAGTTCTCACATATCCATGTAAAAAAATTTTCAGATTAAAATTTTGAGTGAGTCGGTGCCAGCATCTAAATCATTAACAATTAACTGCCTTAGTAATAGCATGATCTCAGTTCAATGAGTGTAGAGATTTTTATTTGGCATACATGAGTGTTTTTCAGCCTCACTATTGAAGTAATTTAAACCTTCCAAACAGACTCCAAATGTTTCCAGAGGAGAGATCTGTATTTACATAATTTAGGGTTGTTGTGATTGAGCCCACTTAAATAATGTATGACAGAGAGATCTTCCTATATCCAGTTGTGATTAAAAGACTTCCTTTTGCAAGACAGACACTTACTGCCATGAAATTATCAAATTGGAGTTATTTGCTTAGGGAGTGCATCATCATGTGCCCCTTGAATTGTTTATATTGATTTTCCTCTGCAATTAGGTGTCAGTGTTTTAACTAAACAATAGATGAGTATTGATTTCAGTCTCCGAGCCTGTGTGTACATTAACAGTCTGGTTTCAAGCAGTAATAAGTTTCTGAAGCACTCCTCAGCTGTCTTCATTTGCAGTGGGCTCAGTGTTCAGGATGATCCTGATGGAAGTGCATTTGATTTCTTTCAGGTGAAATTAATCCAGAGTAATTCCTCAGACACTGGAGACCCCTTGGAACAACCATAATTGTCTGAACCAAGATATATGTCACCACGTGTCACCATTGTTTTTACAGCCTATGTTGTAATTTTTTATTAAAATATTCCAATTAGCCTCAAACCAGCACACCCCATCATGGAGTGCCATTTGGAGTCTTGAGGAAACATTGCTGCTTGCTAATCTGTGTTATTAGGGTTGGAAATGTCTGACGTGACAGAGTGATCCAATGGCTCTATCAGGGAATTGTTAATCCTATGGCTACTTCAAGAAGCAAAAGGCATGTGCAACACCAGATAAAATTACAGAGTAATAAGATAGTACTCTGGAAAGACCAGGACTGCAGTGAACTTTGAGGTTGCAGGGCTGCACATCTCTTCTGGAGAGCTTTAAGGGCAGGATCACATCATCAGGCTTTGTGTTACTATAGATCTGTGTACCCTGGCTTTTGAGACCATGAGTTTCAGACAGTGTCTGAGAGAGCTGCTTTGGGATTCATGACCTTAAATCCTTCACAAGACCTTTGTCTGTGCTAACACATTCAGTGACACTTTTCTAATTAGCAATGACCTTTTGGGGCCAGCACTCCTGACTTCACCTTGGTTGAATTTACTGCTTTTCTACATGTCTTATAAAAGCTTCAAGTGCTTCTGGTAGGCACAAGTCACTGGGATGGGAGTTCTGGGTAAGCAACGTGCATCACTTGTCTGACTGGGAAGGACCTATTTAAAAGCAGCTCCCTGGAGCAAGTGAACCATGATAGCAAAATAACTACATCAAACTGATTTCATGGCTGCTGACCTGCATGAGTGCCTAAGCCAGCACTGGTAATCAAGTGCTGCTTACAGCTGCCATGGCAGTACCATCCTCCTGTCCCTCCACAGAGACCCTACCATACAGCACATTCGGCCTCTCAAGGGCAACAGTTCCAGGCTGCCACTGTTGTAATGACATTGTGCACCATGAAATTCTGAATCTTCTCCATGCACCACAGATCACAAGAGTTGGTGTAGAATTCTGTCTATTTGTCATGCAAGAGGATTACCTGCTGAAGCCTGAGCTGCTTGACCCCAAAATCACATTTTTCCCTGCACCCTCCTATGAAGTGCTGAATGATCATCTGTCCTCATGCAGTCAGTCAGAGGAGTCTGGATTTTGCAGGTGTCATAGGTTGAATTGAACCTGCTGATGTGTATTCAACACCATGCTGCCATCATCCCAGTCTCAAAATGAAAGTGCCAAGTATTCTGGGGCTTGAAGCTCAGATTTTAACATGAGAGGCTTCCTGTTCCCATTGTTGCTTCTGATTTCCAGGTTTGGGGTGCTGGGCTTTACTGCTGGGCTGGTTGCTCTATGCTTGGGGGCCTGCTAGGTTCTTGGGTGGAGGGAACTGTTCAATCACTCTCTTCTGCTGTTGCTTCTGCATTTTGCTCTGCTTTTCTGCAAATAGGCTAAGGCAATTGTGCATTGAGTCATTCCAGTAAACTCCTCATTTCACCCCAGAGGTTTTTTTGTGTTACTTTCCCACCTGTCTGTGTGTGGGCAGGGGAGCTTGTGAGAGAGGCCTGTGTTAACTCCAGGCAACAGGGAGGGCACAAGGTATGAAACTGCAGGTCTGTAAGAGACACCTTCTCAAGACTGGCTCTTCAATCCAGCAGAACAACAACTGTTTGTCTGTGTGTCTGAGTTATGGGACAATTAGCAGTTGAAAGTGAAGCTTTTTCTCACCACAGAAAGTCTCTCATTGAGATTTACTGTTTCAAAAGATGTAGCGTGGCACAGCCAGACCTTATGGCCTGTGTAATACAGGAGCTGGAAAGGGACTATGATAGCCTTTTACACTGTTACACTCTAACCTGGTTCAGGTGAGTATTTGTATCCACTGTCTGATACATGAGCTCACTTTTGGGCTTATGGTGGCTTTTTTTTTTTTTTTTTTCATCAGTAGGGAAGGAATGATATCAATGAACTGTGGTGATTGCTTAGTCTGCATAGANTCCAATTAGCCTCAAACCAGCACACCTGCTGTTAAATGGATGTGTTGGAATCTAGTGTGTATCAATTCTACATCTGTGCAAAAGAGTAGAGAGGTTAGTCCTTCTGCTTTATCCCAAGAAGCCATGGGTAGCCTTTGCATTTGATTGAATCATCAGTGAAACTCTGGTGTTTGGCCAAATCACCTTCTTAGAGAAGAGAAGATGTACCAGCTATGTGTTCCAGTGTAAAGAAATCCAAATCACAAAATGCCTGCAATAGGTTTCTATCTGCAGAGATCACATTGTTCCATTCTGTGAATCATTAGGCTTATTAATAAAATATAACTAAGAAATTAATGGTGTTACCATGTCACTATATTCTCTATCTGACACAGTTAAGGTAAAAACAGTGGCAGTTCTTTCCCATTAAAGTGAAGTGGAGAAAACAGGAAGAGAATGGGAAGTGCTTGGGAATTGTGTTAAGAATGTAATGTGGCTCTGTGCAGCAGGGTAGGAAGAACAACTCCAACTGGACCCAATTCTGCTGTGCCAAGGTTTGACATTAGCATGTAGGAAACAAGGAGTATGGCAACTGTATGTATATGGTGTTAATTGTATCTTCCCACTTATCACAGTATCATAGTATCACCAAGGTTGGAAGAGACCTCAAAGATCATCAAGTCCAACCTGTTACCACAGACCTCAAGACTAGACCATGGCACCAAATGCCACGTCCAAACCTGCCTTGAACACCTCCAGGGACGGTGACTCCACCACCTCCCTGGGCAGCCCATTCCAGTGGGGAATGACTCTCTCGGTGAAGAACTTTCTCCTCACCTTGAGCCTGGCACAGCTTGAGACTGTGTCCTCTTGTTCTGGTGCTGGTTGCCTGAGAGAAGAAAGCAACCTCCTCCTGGCCACAACCACCCTTCAGGTAGTTGTAGACAGCAATAAAGTCTCCCCTGAGCCTCCTCTTCTCCAGGCTAAACAATCCCAGCTCCCTCAGCCTCTCCTCATAGGGCTTGTGCTCGAGGCCTCTCCCCAGCCTCATTGCCCTTCTCTGGACAAGTTCAAGCACCTCAATGTCCTTCTTAAATTGAGGGGCCCAGAACTGGACACAGTACTCAAGGTGTGGCCTAACCAGTGCAGAGTACAGGGGGAGAATGACCTCCCTGCTCCTGCTGGCCACACTATTCCTGATGCAGGCCAGGATGCCATTGGCCTTCTTGGCCACCTGGGCACACTGCTGGCTCATGTTTAGGCGGGTGTCAATCAGCACCCCCAGATCCCTTTCTGTTTGGCTGCTCTCCAGCCACTCCGACCCCAGCCTGTAGCTCTGCATGGGGTTGTTGTGGCCAAAGTGCAGCCCCCAGCACTTGGATTTGTTGAAAGCCATCCCCTTGGACTCTGCCCATCTGTCCAGGCGCTCGAGGTCCTGCTGCAGAGCCCTTCTGCCCTCCAACCCACCAACGTCTGCCCCCAGCTTGGTGTCACCTGCAAACTTGCTGGTGACTGACTTGATGCCCTCGTCCAGATCATCAATGAAGATGTTAAAGATATTATAATGTGCCCAGGAATCTCATGGTGATTTCAGAGGCAAATATTGACTAACTAGTATTGACTATATAATATAGAAATAATATAATTATATTATATTATAAATAATATTATATTAAAATAATTATAATGAATATTATTAAATTAGATATGTCAATACTTCCATCACCAGGGAGATTCCTCCTGGGGTATCTTTCAAGATGAAAACACATTGTTCATGGAAATTGGCAGTTATTTTCTAAATCATGCATGGTGGTATTAGGGAGGATTCTGTGGCTTAATTATCCAATAGACCCAAACAGGATTTAAAAAAAAAAAAAAATCAGTTTAACCATGGAGAATTGGGANGGCCTTGAGTGACCTGTTCTAGTGGGAGGTGTCCCTGCCTAAGGCAGGGGGTTGGAACTGGATGATCCTTGAGGTCCCTTCCAACCTTACCATTCTATGGTTTCCTGCTATTCCAAAATTCCGAGAAAACATATGTCAGCTTTGGTCACTGTCTGTGGACACATGAATTATTTAAAACTAGCTTAACATGCAATCAGATTTTTTTCCAATGGCTGCAAATTTTGGGTATGTTTGACAAACTGTTCCAAGAAGAGGTCTCAAGGGATTTAAACTATCATTTTTCATTCATAGAGCCTCACTTATGAAGTCTCACTGCAAGAAAGCATTCACTACTGAGCTACGAATCAGTCATGGAAACATTATTCCTAAGAGTTCTTGTAGCAAGGCTTTCCTTCAGCTCTGTTTCCTCCATCATCAGTAAAAAAGTAGGGCTAGAACAAACCTCAGGAGGTCAAATAATTGATCCTTTGCCCCCAGTAGATTTTATTCCCCTACAAGTAGATTTCAAATGTATGCTTTATGCTGACAGATGACATTCATATCTGTTCTTTGATGTCTCCAGTACTGGCAATTCTACTGCAGATTCTAGTACCTGAATATCCTTACTATTTTGTTAATACCCTGACTTTTCCTTGATGTAGTTTACTGATTTTACTGCCTGCTGTTGACATAGAGAACAGTTTATTCTGAGTGATGCTAGGATTGAATTAATCTTCCTTGGATTTTTTCTTCACCTAGCACATAGGGAAAAATGATCAGACACATATATACATATATATACACACACACATATATATATACATATATATATATTAAAATAGTATTTATATTTATATATAACTATATCTCTATATTTATAAATTATATAAATTATACAAATACATATTTATGAATATGTATTTATATATATAAACCCACATAGATGTATAAATAAACACAAGTAATTTAGTCTTTCATCTAATCATTCTTGCTTTTCTCTCCAGGTTATATATATATATATATATATAGTCCAAAAAAATAAGATCAATACTACACATACTCCTCTCTCTTTGCATGTTGTGACTACTCAACTGCTTCAGATATGAACTGAGACTCTTGATGATACCTTAAGCAGACTGACAAGGTCATCAATGAAAAGAGGGAAAGATGGTGTCTTAGAACAAATGTTCACTGTTGATCCCTCACTCCTTGGAGATCAGTTCCTTCTCTGTACTGTATCAGAAACAGGATTTTCAAATTAGTTGTTAGAAACTGCTGAATGTCAGTAATATTACTGTTATCACTAGTGTGCTGCTCAGAAGTTTCAAGAGATCTCAAGTTTCTCAGAGGAACTCCAGATTTCAGAAAAGACTCTACATGATGGAGGAAAGGGACTTGTTGAGTATTTGCAGTGCTGAGGTGCTACACTTCATGCGCAGCGTGCCCCCTCCCAGAAATCAGAGTCCCCAGGAGGGGCTCCCAAACACCCTTCCACCTTTTTTTTTACCCCTCTACCTTACCAAAGGGTCTGCCTTACATGCAAGGTGAGTTTGGAGGATGGGCAAGATGGGGTTAGAAGCAGAGTGATGAGTTGGGTTACACAGCAGAGAGGCCAGAAGACACAGCAGCTCCCAGAGAGAGAGAGACTCTCTGCCTTATCTATATTTATGCCCTTGTTTTTATACCTCTCAGCAAGCCTATGAGTGAAGTAGACATCACCATTGTTTCCTTTTCACAGCCTATAATCTATTTTTTTAATTAAAAATATTCCAGTTAACCTCAAACCAGCACATGCCTGAAAACTGCAATGCTTGTCAAAGTATAGATGAAGAGTAAGTAATCATAACTTTATACCCTCTAACCTAATTCTGAAGAGGTAGACATGAAAGTGATGTGTACATATACATGCAAATAGAGTATTTATATGCTCATACAGTCTTTAAGCTATGCCAGATAAGTTCTGTGCTGCCTATTAGTTTACCTACATCTTCTCTCTCTTTGTTTCTCATTGAACCCTGATATGTGCTTGTGAACAATTTCCATGTTTAAGTCCATCTTTGCATTTTACACTTGTCATTCTGGCCCCTTGAAAGAAATCAAACTGAATTTAAATTACAGATTAAACAGTATAAAATCATAATATGATATAGTCATCTGTATTAGATATNCACTGCTCTTGCTGCAGCCTAGGACTCAGTTGCTGTCTGGGCTGCATGCACACACTGCAGGCTCATGTTGAGCTTTTTGTCAACCCAGACCCCAAGGTCCTTTTCCTCAGGGCTGCTCTCAGCCATTCACCACCCAGCCTGTATTTGTGCTTGGGATTGTATCACTGTGCTATTTAGTTCCTTCAAACAATACCTCTGTCTACAGGAATTTCATATCAAATCCTTGATTGAAGTTATTGTTTTACCTAAAATCCTTGATTGAAGTTATTGTTTTACCTAAGAATATTCCTGAGTCAAGTCCATAAATATACAGCATACAATCAGTTTTTCCTCTTAACTGTGACATGTTATGTAGTCTGCAAGTTGCTCCCTATGTGCTGAGGTACACTTAGAAGAACCATAAGAGTGGATTTTTTTTTTCTTTAACTTCCTCAGCAAAATCCTTATTTGCTTTGACAGAATGAAAATATAAAACCTTGGGGCTGCTGCTGCTATTTGACACCAGAGCTCACCAAACCTGCAAACCCCTATTTCATGGCATTTCCTCACTTTTTTGTTTCCTATCATAATCCTTGATAATGGTTTCTTTTTGTTTCATTGCATCAAGTCTGTGAGAGTAAATCAACCATGTCAAAAATAACTGCAAATGGAAACTGTACTGAAAACTTCCAGGTGATGGTGAATGGGTGAATTGGTTGTGGGAACTAACAAAGCAGGAATTCTAAAATCTGTAATTATTTTATTTACAGAAAGCCCCACCCACAACTATATACAAATCAGATTGGGTTCAAAATTCATTTGGGAAAATCTTCACGAGGATGCTTATAGGGAATTTAGTAATGCAGGAAAATCAGAAAGTTGGAAAAGGTTTGCCACAACAATGGCTTTGCTGCACTTACAAATAAAGGCAGCCTGGAGCCCTAGGGAACGTCTGTGCCACTCATGGAGGTGAAGTAGGAATTGGGAGCTGGTCCCTTGGCTCCTTTGTGGCAGTGTCTGGAACTGCAAATTGTAATCCAGCAGTGGATCAATGTGGCACAGGATCCAGTGTGAGTAAATGTGCCAGTGTCCAAACTGATTGCAGACACAGCAGCCATGGGCACAGAGCGTGGGGCAGCACAGAGCGTGGGGCAGCACAGGGCAAAGCTCAGGCTGCTCGGCAGTGTGCCCATGAATGGAGGCGATCTACAGCAGAGGCAGCTCCCTGCAACAGGCAGGCAGGATGCGGCAGTCCAAAAGTGGGGACTGTGCGCTTTCTCCTCACCCTTCCTCCAGATGCCCCTCAAGGACCAACTCCAGGTCCTCTTCAAGGTCCGAGACAAAGTCCCACTCAAAGTCCCCTAGATAACGTGTCCAGTTGCCATATCTGTATGCTGGGGCAATTTGCTCTGCCCCATTCAAGCCCACAGGGGTGGGGTAAGGAAGTTTGAGCCTACTTCTTTCCACATTCTGNCATGATGGTGTTGGATTGATAGTTTGACTCCATCTTAAGTCTGTTCTAACCCCAAAATTTCTATGCTTCTGTGATTCTATGATTACTTTGGGTAATGACAGAAATTACGAGTGACAGAAATGTTTGGAATTTGCTGGACTTGAGATCAGCTTGGGGTTTAGATTTTTTTTTTATTTCAGGACAA
This sequence comes from Ramphastos sulfuratus, assembly GCA_013399055.1. Taxonomy (NCBI): domain Eukaryota; kingdom Metazoa; phylum Chordata; class Aves; order Piciformes; family Ramphastidae; genus Ramphastos; species Ramphastos sulfuratus. The sequence goes on along the minus strand of WBNM01022545.1, from coordinate 34,884 downwards.
AAAAGTAACATGTTGCATACCTTATAAAATGACATTTGTCATTTCAAAAATCTTTGTCATTTCAGGGCTCTCTCTTTCCATTCAGAGGTGGCAGGACTGGAACCAGTGGATATTTATTCTTCACATTCAAGTCTGTTGTTACTGTTCATATAACTGTAGTAATTAACTCAGTGGTTGCAGTCAAGGACTGACTGATCTGATGATCTAAAGATAGGACTGTGATGTAAGATTGCAGTTCTTTGACATGCTTACAGCTCTCTGGTGAAAAGGATCTCCCCTTCAGTGTGGCTGTGTCCTTTTCCCTTGNTGGGTGTGCCCTGCCACAATAGGTGATACCAGCTAGTTCTTTCACCCCCAAAAAGTTAGTCCTGCAGTAACTTACAAGATGATACACTGCACGTCTCTGATAACAGCATTTGGTCTTGAAAGTACTTTTGAGCTCATTAATGTGAGCAATGTCTTTCATATCCTGCTGTAAGCATTGCATTGTAGAGACTGAAGATGCATGAAGGGAAAAAGACATTTTGCATGTATGATGAACTACGTTCGCAGAGTGGGTGTTAAGGTTTGCAGCAGGCAGGAAATGTTTAAGAACTCTCTTACAGCTTTGAAGGAAAAGGCCAGGAAAAGGTCAGATAACAGCTCTAGGTGATGTAGGTATGTGGATAACCATTTCAGAACAGCAGCCTCTTGACCTGCTGAATGTGACATTCAGCAGTGTGACATTCCACCTCATCATAGAATCATAGAATGGTAAGGTTGGAAGGGACCTCAAGGATCATCTAGTTCCAATCCCTTGCCATAGGCAGGGACACCTCCCACTAGTACAGGTTACTCAAGGGCTCCTCCAACCTGGCCTTGAACACCTCCAGGGAGGGAGCAGCCACAACCTCCCTGGCAACCTGTGCCAGTGTCTCACCACCCTGTCCTGTCATTACAAGACCTTGTCAATAGTACCTCCTCAGCCTTCCTGTAGGCCCCCTTCAGATCCTGGAAGGCTACTCTAAGGTCTCCTGGCAGCCTTCTCTTCTTTAAGCTGCAGAGCCCCAACTCTTGTAGCCTGTCCTCACAGGAGAGCTGCTGCAGCCCTCTGAGCATCTTTGTGGTCCTCCTCTGGACCCACTCCAACAGTTCCATGTCTTTCCTATGCTGGGGGCTCCAGAACTGCACACAGTACTCCAGATGGGGTCTGATAAGAGCAAAGGGGGAGAATCACCTCCCTTGAAGTGTTATATGAATATATGAACATGATATGAAGTGTTTCTGTCTTTTGTGCTTTTGTAGTACTAGTGTAAAAAAGCTGTGGTCGAAGAGATAGCCTTGTGTAAGAGTAATTGACATTTACAATGTCTTGTCGGTATCATAGCCATCAAAACAAAAATGATGATCAGCAAACTACTCAGAAAAAATATCCTATGTACTGTGTGTATTATATTCACATCCAAGTGACAGCAGTGGCAGGTTGTAGTGCAGAGAAAAGATCAGCTCAGTTATTTCATACTTGCACAGTGTCGTGGACTGATGCATTCAGATCAATTTAAGTAAGGACTGCAGTTGTCAGAGTCGTCTATAAACAGGGTGTCACATCCTTCCTAGCATTGAAATGATGTTTCCAGACCTGCCTTCACCTTTTCCATAGTTTGCCTGTGTTGACTAATGCAACACAAGTCTCTGGAGTATTGTGTCCAGTTCTGGGCCCTCCAGCTCAAGAGGGACAGGGAGCTGCTAGAGTCCAGCACAGAGCCACAAAGATGATTAAGGAAGTTGAAATCTTCCTTGTGAGGAGAGACTGAGGGAACTGGGGCTGTGGTGCTTGGAGAGGAGGAGACTAAGGGATGACTTCATCAATGTTTATAAATATGTGCAGGGCGAGTGCCAGGAGGATGGAGCCAGGCTCTGCTGGGTGATGCCCAGTGACAGGACAAGGGGCAATGGGTGGAAGTTGAGGCATAGGAGATTCCATGTGAACCTGAGGGAGTGACAGAGCGCTGGAAAGAGCTGCCCAGGGAGGTTGTGGAGTCTCCCTCTCTGGAGATATTCAAGAATCATTTGGATTCATTCCTGTGTGGTCTGCTCTAGGTGATCCTGCTCTGGCAGGGGGGCTGGACCAGATGATCTTTCAAGGTCCCTTCCAGCCCCTGACATTTTATGATTCTGTATCTGTTTGGTGAAAAAGGTCATATTGCTTCTTCAAGTCTCAGAATTTTTCTCCATTTTTCTTGCTGGATCCCTGATTATTCTGACTTGGTGTTTCCTTTGATGTTGCTGTTACAGTCTCTTTGAAACAGAGGCAGCAAAAAAATTCCTTTCCTAAGGTTTATTTTTTTATTTAAATGTTGGGGTTTTTTAGCTCAATTATTTTCTTGGGTTAATTATTACTGATTCACCTGCATTTGTAAACATAGCTGTGATGAATTCATATAAAGCAACATATTTATTGCACCACTGATTCCAATTCTGCTTTTGCATTTGAATTACAGCATTTAGCATTAAATTTGAAGTCAGGCTTTGATAACATTCATGAGTAACTGTAAAAGTAAATGGCCTTTTAGAAGCATGCACTGAAATGCAATGACTATCAGAACACAATTAGCATTTGTAGATTGATGAGCAGCTTGGCTAAATTCTCTCCTGCTCATGCAGTTTCTTCTTTTTTTGTCTAATATTTAGTTTATCTCTTCTATAATACTTAAGGAACGATAATTTTAAGCAGTAATTGGGGCTTCTTAGTCTTAGAAGTCTTCTATTATTTAAACATTGACTTAACTTTGATGTGTCAATAAGTTTCTGGAAAGCCTGATATTTGTAAAGGAAAAAAAAAAAATCTCCAAACTTGTAATGTAAGTTTGCTGATGTTAAACACATTGTGTGAATATCATAGAATGATAAGGTTGGAAGGGACTTTAAAGAGCATCTAGTTCCAACCCCCTGCCATAGGCAGGGACACTTCCCACTAGCACAGGTCACTCAAGGCCTCGTCCAGCCTGGCCTGGAACACCTCCAGGGAGGGAGCAGCCACAACCTCCCTGGGCAACCTGTGCCAGTGTCTCACCACCCTCACTGCAAACAACTTCCTCCTAACATCCAGTTTCAATCTCCCCTCTGCCAGTTTAAACCCATTGCCCCTTGTCCTGTCATTGCAAGACCTTGTCAATAGTCCCTCCCCAGCCTTCCTGTAGGCCCCCTTCAGATGCTGGAAGGCTACTATAAGGTCTCCTGGAAGCCTTCTCTTCTCCAGGCTGCAGAGCCCCAACTTTCGCAGCTTGTCCTCACAGGAGAGCTGCTGCAGCCCTCTGAGCATCTTTGTGGTCCTCCTCTGGACCCACTCCAATATCTCCTTAGATTTTTTTTCCTTAGATCTAGAAGTTCCAGTTTTTATTTCAGAAAGCCCAAATATGTGGAGAAAGAGGATATAGAAGTCATATGATTTTCCCCCCCCAGTACTCTTTGCTTTTTTAAAGAAACATCTTATATTTCCTAATATTCCATTTTAATATTCAGTTTTTTAATTTTCAGCTGTCTTAAGAGACTTTATTTGTAAGTCTTTCACAATGGTTCTGGATTCTAATTATATACTATTTATTCTTAATGTGATAGGAGGACATTCTGGAGGGAAATAGTTATGAAAGAAAGTCTTCTAGCAGACATGTCCACACTCCTGTCTCAGCTTCAGTGTCCTGAAAGCAAATCAGTATGTTTCTGCACTACTGGGAGTTTATAATGGCTATCAGTTTGCAGAGCATAAACTGCAAATCTTATTTGCTATAATAAAATCAAAACATTGCGAGACACCAAATTCTGTTTAAAAAAAAAAAAAAAGTGCAGTTAGGTTCCTGATTTAATACTGCTACTCTAGTGTGCTCTGTTACATGAAAAAAAATCAATTTACAGGACCCAAATTTGTCAATAGCGATGCTTTTCAGTAACTCATTTTCTCCTTTCCTCTTCCCTCTCATTTCCTCTTCCCTCTCATTTCCTCTTCCCTCTCATTTCCTCTTCCCTCTCCTTTCCTCTTCTCTCCCCTTTCCTCTTCTCTCTCCTTTCCTCTTCTCTCTCTTTTCCTCTTCTCTCTCTTTTCCTCTTCTCTCTCCTTTCCTCTTCCCTCTCTTTTCCTCTTCTCTCTCCTTTCCTCTTCTCTCCCCTTTCCTCTTCTCTCCCCTTTCCTCTTCTCTCCCCTTTCCTCGTCTCTCTCCTTTCCTCGTCTCTCTCCTTTCCTCTTCCCTCTCCTTTCCTCTTCCCTCTCCTTTCCTCTTCCCTCTCCTTTCCTCTTCCCTCTCCTTTCCTCTTCCCTCTCCTTTCCTCTTCCCTCTCCTTTCCTCTTCCCTCTCCTTTCCTCTTCCCTCTCCTTTCCTCTTCCCTCTCCTTTCCTCTTCCCTCTCCTTTCCTCTTCCCTCTCCTTTCCTCTTCCCTCTCCTTTCCTCTTCCCTCTCCTTTCCTCTTCCCTCTCCTTTCCTCTTCCCTCTCCTTTCCTCTTCCCTCTCCTTTCCTCTTCCCTCTCCTTTCCTCTTCCCTCTCCTTTCCTCTTCCCTCTCCTTTCCTCTTCCCTCTCCTTTCCTCTTCCCTCTCCTTTCCTCTTCCCTCTCCTTTCCTCTTCCCTCTCCTTTCCTCTTCTCCCCAGATCTATACTTTTGAAAAACAAAATATTTATAAAAAATACATTCCTCAAAAGTTTGCTTTCTAAGAAGTACTCAGTGGTCTTAAGTGTATATTCAGCATTTCTGAGAGACTCCAGATAGGTGCAGAGTTCCATTAGGCAATGTGGAAAATAGCTCTCTCAGTCAAACTCTTGAGACATTTTATTACAAAGGCACTGACTGACAGCAGTGACAACAGGAGTTCTTCAACTAACTCTCTTTTGTACTTGCAATTTGATTCTTTCTGGGCCATCTGGAAAGGAACCTGAGCAGTATGTCACCTTTGTGAGCCTAGATACTGCCTGGGCTCTAAGATGTCTGGGTTTGCCACATGATAGTTGTCAGCCAACTGTTAAAACAGGCACAGAAACAAAACTTCCTTCTTACCCTATGGCTGTCATCACTCTTCTCTGTTTTCTAAAAACGCGGTTTTGAATGATTCTTGCTAAGAACTGTCAATCTAATGCTAGTGCTCTCAAGAGTGCTGGAAATTAACTTGCAGCCTGCCACCCCCCTGAAAACATTAGCAATATGAAGGTGTAGATGAGGTGCTGGTTAATGAAAACAGCAGATCTGTCAGTATGAGGCTACTTCTGGCCAACCAGAATTGATACAGATGTCTGAAATGGTCCATTTTATGTCACCTCTTTTGTTTTCTGGTCATGGAGTTATCAGAAGCATGAATATTTGCTTCGGAAAACAAGATTCATTGTTGGCATCTTTTCCTCATCAAAGTTCCTTACACTCAGATTTTCATCGAAGCCGTGGTGTGAATCTATAATAAACATGCCATAACTTCATCATATTGGCAGAGCTGCTGTTGATAGAGAGACTCTTCATTTGGTTCAAACTTGTCCTTCCTCTGCCTCCATACATTGTGGCTCTTTGGTGAGAAAAAGTGAACTTTTTTTTTTTCCAAAACAGGTCGTGATTGGCAGAGACACAGCTGACATGTATGCTTTACCAAAAGCAATGCATTTATGAAGGACCCAGCTGCAGTGCATTTGGAGTCTGAACACCTTCTATCCACCCCCTAAACTGGGTTTCAAAGCAGGGTGCCTTCCATTGCCAGTTGGGTGTCTATTTATGAGCATCGTTGTGCTGTGCATACAGCCTGGTGTCTGTAAGTTCTTCTGAGAATTGTGCTGATGCCCTACACATGGAGGCAANTGAGAACAGAGCAAAGGGACAGAATCCCCTCCCTTGCCCTGATGGCCATGTTGCTCTTGCTGCAGCCCAGCACTCCGTTGCTGTCTGGGCTGCACTCACACTGCAGGCTCATGCTGAGCTTTTCATCAACCCAGACTCCCAGGTCCTTTTCCTCAGGGCTGCTCTCCAGCCACTCACCACCCAGATTTCAGATTTTTAAAATGAGACATGCAATTTGGAAAACTTAATATAATTACATACTGGATCAATGTGAGCGAGATCAGTCAGGTTCCCATTTCTCTCTTCTAACACATCCAGAAAAAAAGAGTGAGAACTAAAGGTTCCAAAGCCTGAGATGTATTATTTTCTGTGCCAAGCAAAGGCTCTCTTCATATTCAGTGTACAAAAGGCCATTTGGTTGTTGCTGAAATCGCTGACTAAAATACCCAGAGCTGACACATTTGTCAGAAGACTGACAAGCTTGTGATTCAATAAAATTTCCCAGCCTCTCATTTGACATTCTGGTGGTTGGTTATCATTGCAAAGAGGATTGATAGTGAATTATTTTCATCCTGTAGGTCATGCAGATGTAACTTGTTTTATAGCGCTGCTATCTCTAAAAACCTAAAGCAGGGTTTTCTCCCTTCCCACCTACACTTAAGTGAACTTTCTTTTTAGCAACACCACTGCTTTGAGAGCAAATGCTTTAAAAACCCTGTAATCTCTCAGCACAGCAGACCTCCAGCATCACTGTAGGCAGATGAGAGCTAAATCTGTGGGTCGTTTCCTAGCATTTCAGGTTTTCAATACATTCATGTGACAGAAGGAGTGCTACATCGTTCCCACAGAATGCTCATTACAATAGAAATGTTAACTTCATGCACAGAGTTTTTTTCTCCCGTGGTAGGAAGCTAATTTTGAGGTCCAACTAGTATGAATAGATTTTACTATATTAGCTAAGTAAACATTTGTAAAGCAGCCTAATCCTTGATACGAGTATCCTGAGGATTGTAGTGGGCTTTTTGTCCTTATAAAGGATCAGGTATGGTTGAAGAGTATTATTACAGAATACTTTGAGCTATATTAAATCAGAAAGAAGAAAACTGGCTTCCTGGGTTCCTGTACTATGTTATTTGTTGGCAACCTTTCCTGTGTGAAGAATGCAGGAAATGTAGCTTGGAGTGCATAGCATAGGAAGAATCTTTCCAATCACACAGGGTGCTTCATGGACAGCCTCAATAGCAGAAATTACTGTACTGCCTCTGGATAATACTGTGGCCCCAGTTTTCACTTTGAACTACAGCCTTTCCTGATTGACATTCAAGCTCCCTACTTCTGTCTCTATGGAGATGATGGAGATGACTTTTTGTGAATCTGCCACGTGTAACAGTCCTATTCAGCTGTCTGAGTGATGTGCTAGGAGTCTAAATTTTTTTGGAGAGTAAGATCAAACTTTCTAAAGGACTGATAAGGGACTAGGTAAAAATCAAACTGTGAGTAAGATCAAACTTTCTAAAGGACTGATAAGGCACTAGGTAAGAATCAAACTGTACCTTCTTGCCCATGAAGCCATTCTGAAGGTGACCATATTTCTATTCCATGCTTCCCATGACCAAAATGGCTAACAGAGGAAAAGAATCATGCACACACTGCAGGCTCATGTTGAGCTTTTCATCAACCCAGACCCCCAGGTCCTTTTCCTTAGGGCTGCTCTCAGCCATTCACCACCCACCCTGGAGTTGTGCTTGGGATTTTGCCTACCCAGGTGCAGGACCTTACATTTGGCCTTGTTGAATGTCATGAGGTTGGCCTGGGCACACCTCTGCAGCCTGTCCAGGTGCCTCTGGATGGATCCCTGCCCTCTAGCAAGTCGACGGGGCCACACAGGTGGGGGTCATCTGCAAGCTTGCTGAGGGGGCACGGATGCCTCTGTCCATGTCACTGACAAATAGAAGCCACCCCTCCTCATGCTGCTGGCTGCTGCTGACGCAGGCAGAGCATGCTGGCAGCACAGTGCTGATGGCACAGGTGGATTGCACCACTTGCAGCACGACGCAGTGGTGACAACGTTGGGTTTTTGATACATATTTATTGATACTAAACTGTCTACAGAAAAACTTAACTTCGAAGTTTTATCTTCTCTCTGATGAAGAAATGCACCAGAAATAGAAACACTGTGATAATACTGTAGAATGCTTAGTCTTGCCTTCATGCTGCAATTTCAGTCTGCTGACCCAAATGCTAAGCAGCTTTCTTAATGATGTCAAGCAGAATGCTGCTATCCTGCAATAAGGCAAAATTAATTTCTTTCCTTTGCTCAGTTACATGCCAAATGGTTGATGTCAATTATTGTTCTTTCTCCATAATTTCCTGGTGTTCTGGGGTGTCACGAAAGGCAAATTTGCATATCTAGTGAACAACAACAGATTTGTGGATCTGCTGTGCTTCGTATCATTAGCAGGAAAGTTAGTTTTGTACTTAGTCTAGAATGTCATGCACAGAAAGCAGTGTTTTGTTGGAGTCATATATGAGTGAATAGGGGCTGAAATAGATGCTTACACTGACTGTTTCCTACCCCTGTTTCCTGTTGTACTACAAATGGTAACACCACTCCTGCTGCTGCCAGTTGAACAATTCTCATAGAGTTAGCTCCTGATATGGCTTAATTTCTAAAGTGTTTTAGCAGACAATAAATGTTCTTGAGCATTTTGAATGCAAGACATGAATTCTAACATGAAATGTTATTTTAATCCGTGAGTGTGTGGGACTACTGTTTGAGGATAATGACATAATTTCTCTTACTTAGGTATATTTTTTTTTCAACTTCCATTTATATAAATGTTAAAGGAATGTTTTCATAGAATTATAGAATCACAGAATTGTCAGGATTGGAAGGGACATCAAGGATCATCTCGTTCCAACCCCTCTGCCATGGGCAGGGACACTTTCCACTAGATCAGGTTGCCCCGAGCCACATCCAGCCTGGGTTTAAAAACATCCAGGGATGGAGCATCCACCACATTCCTGGGCAACCTGTTCCAGTGTCTCACCAGCCTCATGGTGAAGACTTTCTTCCTAATGTCTAATCTAAATCTACCCTGCTCTGGCTTGGATATATTCTCCCTTGTCCTACCATTACCCAACATCCTAAAAAGTCCCTTACCAGCTTTCTTCTAGGCCCCCTGCAGATACTGGAAGGTCACAATAAGGTTTCCTCGGAGCCTTTTCCTCTCCAAACTGAACAATCCCAACTCTCTCAGCCTGTGCTCATAGGAGAGGTGCTCCTGCCCTCTGGTCATCCTAGTGGCCCTTCTATGGACACATTCCAGCATGTCCATATCTTTCTTGTAATAGAGGTTCCAGAACTGGACACAGCACTCCAGATAGGATCTCATGAAAGCAGTGTAGAGGGCCAGAATCAGCTCTCTCAACCTGCTGGCCACACTTCTTGTGATGCAACCCAGGAAACGTTTTAATAATCATAGGTGGTACACATTAATATCATCAATGTAGTAATTTTAATAAAAAATTCAGTACCATTAAAAAAATTTCTTCATTCATGCTATGTTAATGAATAAAGTTAGTGCATGTCACTTGGAGAGTGTGAGCTGCTTATCAACTTTTTTTATGGTGTTAGCCTGCACTAGTTCATTGAGTAAATGCATTTCAGGCTCTGAAGGTTTTGTTGCTAAGCCATTTGCATTTCTTTTCTTTTGCTTCCTTTGTAAAATGAGTGGATTACAGGTATTTTCAATGGAAAACACATGACCATATGTTATGGATTTGTGTGCTTTTCTAGACAGGTATATCTCCATCCCATATCCTTGCAAAATATGCCACTTGTGATTTAAGATATGACTATTTACTTGACTACTATGGCACACATCATATCATAAGACATCATTCAGGAACAAAAATTTGTTAATATTTACATTGTGAGTTTCATTTTGAAAATAGCCATAGTCTGTTTTTTTATAACTTCATCTTTGTGAGCAGAGATGAAATTATCAAGATGGCTATTAATACCCCAAACTGAATCTCATTTATAATCTTCAATATGCTGAAGATAGTTCTTGATATATTATTTGGGAAACTCATACAAAATGCTTTGCCTTGTTTATGTCTGACAAGCTGTGGCAAAGCAAAGGTGAACACTTTTTTCTCTCCCTTGCTTTAGCTGGGCATTAGGTGCTGGATATCACCATGACAAAAGTTGTTATGCACATCCTGAATTAATGAAGTGACTCTGAGTTTTATTCATGTGTTAAATAGAAAGGCCTGACTGCTAATTGACCTGAATTTTAACTGAGAGAGGCTTCTGTGTACTTTTTACCCACTGATTTTGGTGAGACTTTTCACACATTGAAGAGTCTGTGCTAACGAAGTGGAGAGGAGAAATAAATTCTCCATACAGTATGTTACTCCACTCTGTTCTGTTTGATGTAAACCATTAAGCATATTTAATTTTCACCTAGGGTAGTCTGCACTAGAATGCATCCAGATGGGTTTATGAAAGTCTCCAGAGAAGGAGACTCCACAACCTCTCTGGGCAGCCTGTTCCACTGCTCTGTCACCCTCACTGTAAAGAAGTTTCTCCTTATGTTGAGGTGAAACCTTCTATGTTCAAGTTGGTATCCATTGTTCCTTGTCTGTGCATCACCAAAAAGAGCTTGGCCCCCTCCACTTAACAGCCACCCCTCAGATATTTGAGATTGTCTAGAGAGTCTGTGGAGTTATTTGGCATTGTGTGTCTTTTAAAACAGGATGGCTGAACTCTCCTCTGTTGTTTTTATGGAAGAGGAATGGACTAAGCAGCTTTCTGAAGTGGCTCAAATTTTCTGTTGTTCTAGGAAAGCTAATCTAATTTTTCTGCTGCAAAACCAGGCAGTAGATATTGTGAACAAAAACTGTGAGATGTAAACTGCATTTGCTGCTTTGTGCTCTTCAGCTAACGCTGTGCAATAATCAGCCAGTTCTCTGCCTCTCATTTGACTCTCCTCTGCCTGGCTGTGACAGGCAGTGTCAGGTCACCAGTAGAGACTTCTGGGGTGACCCATGAACCCCAAAACAGCTAGTCTGAAGCTACAGAGAAGTTAAGCTGAGATCTGAGAAAAGATAGGGAAGGGGAAGCTGTCTAGAAAAGTGCAGAAGTCTTGTGAAATGTTTACACCTGTGAACTTGACAGACGTGTGTTGGTTCAACAAACCTCTCACAGGAGACCTTTCTTCCAGGTCTCCTGAACCAGAGACAATGGAAAGGTCACATTATTCCTCTTTCAGCCTTCCTTGTGCTATAGACAGATTACAAAATGATATATTCTAGACATCTGAATGAAAATTTGCATGTTCTCTGCGGTATTTTTAACCTTGGCAAAATCTTCTGCAATTATTGCTGCATGAAGTATTTTCTTGTGCTAACACCTTCATTCTACAGCTTGATGCTTGACTATGTATGAAGCTGCAAACCAGCTCCCTAGTTCTAACAATGTTTGTGTTGTATAGAAGAAGAGGGTTGTGGGGTTTTGGGGTTTGTGCTTGTTTGTTTTCTTAAACCCATAGATTTAAATATTATATGAGGCTGAAAAGAGCTTTTTCTTGTTGATACATACAGGGAAAGGGGAATGTAAGAACATTTTCCTTCATTTAACTGCTTTTTCAGAGCTCACACTCCATTATAGCCTTCTCATTTGCAGAGGTTCTAATTAGCACAAATGGGATAGAGCAGTCAGTGTGATGGTTTTGCTCTTCTGACCTGGACAGCACAGGAAGCACAGAATGCTCTTCTGTTCGAAACACGGTAGCGACATTTTGCCCAATTCTTTGTTAAGATCTCCCTGGAGTTCAGTATCTTAATCCCCACAGAATATATCTGGTTGGAGGAGACCTGAAAGATCACCCAGTCCAGCCCTCAACCCAGCACTGAAGGGTCAACACTAAACTATGTCTGTAAGCGCCTGAACACCTCCAGGGACAGTGACTCCACCACTGCCCTGAGCAAACCATTCCAATGTTTGATAACCCTTTCTGTGAAGAATTATTTCCTAATACCCACCTCTCCCCTTCTCTAGTCCTGCCACCTCACACCAAGAAGAAGAGGCTGGCCCCCTCCTCACTTCAACCTCCCTTCAGGTAGTTGTAGAGAGCAATGATGTCTCCCCTCAGCCTCCTTTACTCCAGAGTGAACAACCCCAGCTCCCTTAGGTGCTCCTCATAAGTTCCAGGCCCTTCATAACCCTTATTACCCTTCTCTGGACACACTCCAGCACCTCAATGTTCTTCTTGTAGTAAGAGACCCTAAACTGAACACAATACTTGAGGTGTAGCCTCACCAGTGCTGACTACAGAGAACACTTCTCTGTTCCTGCTGGCCAGGGTGCTTCTGGCTTTCTTGGTCACGCTGCTGACTCATACTCCATCGACTGTCAAACAATACCTCCAGATCCCTCTCCAAGTCACAGCATTCCAATTTCAAGTTCAGCATAGACTTGGGGCTCAACATGCCTGCATCAGCTCTCTTAAAGTTCAGGTTATCACATTAATCAAGTTCAATGAAACATGAGGGATTTGAGATTCACTGTGAAATGTCTTCCACGATTTAATGACTGACAATCGTTGAATTAGCAACTACACCAACACATACGAATTATTAACTAAAAATCTGGTATACTTTTGTCTGTTTCAAATAGAAGAATTTGATAGGGAAGATTAAAATTGAGAAGGAAAGAGCTGGCACATGGGAGTCTCTCGTGAAGCACAACTGACATTCAACTTTTTTTGTGTTAGTTTGTATGACTTCTGCTCATAGCTTGATGATCAGATTTTAATGGTCTGGAAGTGAAAGGAGACTGCTGGTCTGCTGATGAAACGTGGTGCTCTCAACAGAGCAGTGCCCCTTGACTGATATGGGGCTGTGCCACTGTGAGGGAGGACCCTGTGCTGTGGCTGCTCTTGGCTCCCGGCTGATTCTTCATAGTGGATCATCTGCACAGTCCTCCCACTGCTCCTGTGTGACCTCCAGATCCTGCAGGGGGAGATGGCTAGAGTACAGAGGTAGTTTGCAGTCTTTCAGCCCTCTTTAATATCCTCTGCACCCAAAATGACACCTGTCTCTTTATCTGAGATTGGGTGAGAATACGAGGATTTATCAGTTGCCTGCAGCTAAGCTCTCCTGCTTTCTGTGCCCAACCTAATGAATATTCGCTGCTTGGCAGAAATAACTCCTCTGCTCTTAGTGATGGCTCTAGACTGAGCAATCCTCTGTACACAGCTGCTCAGTGTCTACATGCTCCAGGAGTCTGGTGTCCTATTCAGTACTTCAGAGCAGGATTTTGGGGATAGTATTCATGAAAATGTATCTAAGGCTGTCTTGCTGGGAAAAAAAAAAGTCGGTTGGCTGGTGATGACAGAAGTCAATATGTGAAGCGGCCTGTGGGACCTGAATCTCTGCAGTTGTTGGGGATTGCTGATTTTCCCCACATACAATTGTTTGGGTTTTTTTACTTTGGTGCAGGCATCTTTGCTCAGCTTGATAATATAATTGTGAATATGAAGATAATTTCTCATTTCCCATCTCCTTTCTCAGTGGAGGGACATTCAATTCAAAGGTTAATCCACAAAGCAGAAAGATAATTGTCTCTGCATCTCTTCACTCATGGATGATTTTATTCACACTTTTGTGACCTTTGCTCTTGACCTAATGTGCTTACTCATGGCATAAAATAGAGCTTGACTTACAGAAAATGATACCTTACAGCACTCAGAGTGTTGTAAGGAAAGGTATATTTATTTGGTGCCTGGTGACAGGGGAGGATCGCTCCTCCAAATCCCTGCGCCCCTGCACCTTGTTCAGGTAAGGCACTTATGCTACAAAATCATACATATTCAGTACTGTGCTGGTTTGAGGCTAATTGGAATATTTTAATGGAGAAATTTATATTATAGGCTGTGAAAAGAAAACAAATGGTGATGTCTACTTCGCTCATAGGCTTGATGAGATGTATAAGAATAAGAACACAAACATCAGTAAGACACACACACAGAGTCTCATCTCTGTCTCTGGGAGCTTCTGGCCTCTCTGCTAACCTAACTAACCACTCTGCTTCTTACCCTCCGTTGCCCATCCTCCAAACTCGCCTTGCACATAAGGCAAACCTTGGGGTAAGGTAGAGGGGTGGGAAGAAGGTGGAAGGGTGGTTGGGAGCCCCTCCTGGGGACTCTGATTTCTGGGAGGGGAATTGTGTTTCTGTATTACCTTTAACTTCTATATTTCTATAACTATTCCTGTCTGTTTTGTATATATCTGCTTGTACATTGTGCTAAGCTGTAAATAGAGCTTCAGTCCTTAACTTCCAGCCGGCTGAGTCTAGTCTGGGTGATTTTATAAAGTGTGGGGGGGCAGGGAACTCCCAAACCATCACATCTTTAGGGCTAGTACAATTAGTTCTTGGAATAAGTGGAGTTATTACAATCAGTTCTTGGAACTCATTTCCACGTCCTGCCTCTTCACACATGCTCGTTGCCACCTGGTTGTTGTCTTTTGGGGTCTTTTTGATGAAGGTTTGATATCTTCCTCACTTGTCCTTTTTACCTTCTGACCACCTGGCATCAGTTGTGGGTCACATTCTTGGTCAAAGTTTCTGATGTTCTCATCTTTGAATACAGTATTCTTCTTCTCCATGGGAGTGTTTCTGGGTCTTCTCATGCTTAAACCACCTTTCTTTGTATATACCTAATTGATGATGCCTTATACAGTTAATGGTTACCTAGGTTGCTAAATCCTATATTTTCTATCCCCCTTCTCCCATATCAACCTCTGGCTTTGAAATTGCATAATATGGATAAAACTGCACAGCCATGAAGTCTGCTCAGGTACAGCTAGTTTTAAGCATAGCAAAGATACTCAAGCTGTTATTGCATGATCGGGTAGGGAGATCTTTATTTTTAGAATCATTCTTTGATTTACAAGAGCATTTGTTAAATGTCTTACATTAGAAAAAAGAAGTTCTTTAGAGTTCATGTCTCTATAGATTATTTTCACCAATCACTTTCTGAGTGAGCATTTGTTAATTGTCTTACATAAAAAATAAAAGTTCTTTAGAGTTCATGTCTCTATCTGTAGATTAATTTCACCAATCACTTTGTGTTGCTTTGAAATTCCTGAAAACAGATTTGCCTAAATGTGGAAAACTAAGCTGCTTCTAGAACCATATTGAATTTGGAAAGAAGTGGCCAAACTTCAATTTATTGACTTTGGGAGCACAGGATAGTGCTTTGCAAGTTATTTTGATGTCCCTATGCAGTTTCCCTTGGGATTTTCAATAAATCAGTAGCTTAAGGCTGTAAATTACGACCTGTTTCTATTGCCTTGTCATGTGATATTTAATATTTATTTTGACCATTATGAAAATATGAATATCTATTACTTATTCATCTGAGTTTGTGAGAATGTGACATTACACTGCTCAATAATTGTGGTTTACAGTGAAGTGTTTCAAATCTAAAAAGATACTGGGCCATCAGTTTTCATGCTGCAGTTCTATATAGTATAAAATGTATTAACTCTAAGAAAAAAAAAAACATTTTTAGAATGTGATTTTATTTATATGAAAGTCAAAGCTAACATTCCTCCACAAGTTCATCCAGGCTCAGTAAATATCAGCTCCTGTCTCTGTTTCCTTTCCTCCCACCATCTCATCAACTGCTCTATAATAAGATAGATTTTTGCTAATGGTGTGGCAATTCTTTCTGAGGTGTTGTCTTTTCAGTCAGCCCTTTGTAAATGCCAGTTTGTGGTTGTGATGGACCCTCTGGTTTCTCTTCTGGCTTCCCCAACCTCTTTCTGCAGGTGTTTGGTGGCAGATTGCTCATGTCTCCCAATCTGGATAGCTTTTCCAGTCCTACTCCACCTGGATGACATAGATTTCTTTTAATACATCCAGCATATAACATCACCAGTCACTGCTAGGTGGGTGATCGACTCTGGAGCTTCTGGCAACTTTTGTTACTGAAGGGTACTTAATTGTCCAGGTCCCTCTGGATGGATCCCTGCCCTCTAGCAAGTCGACTGTGCCACACAGCATGGTGTCATCTGCAAACTTGGTGAGGGTGCACTCGATTCCTCTGTCCATGACCATTTACTTGACTACTATGACATACATCATAAGAGATCATTCAGGAACAAAAATTTGTTGAGATTTACACCGTGAGTTTCATTTTGAAAATAACCATCTGTCAACTTTCTGGCAACTCTATAAATAACCTTCTGGTAGCTTTTGTTACTGAAGGCTACTTAATTGAGACAGAAGAGCTGCTTTTACCTTATATTAAAAAGAAAAAAATTAAAAAGGAAAAAAAATAGATTTTGTGTCATGCATATGTGACATAAAAATAGATAAATATGTTAGAACTGTAATGTATCTCTCAGTTCTACTATCTTCATTCCAAATATTTTGTGTTGTTCCTCCAAAAAGGCATGGTTTCTGTTTAAGCTGTGATAAACCTGCACAGACATGGGTTCAATCAAACCAATCAAATCAAAGTGTTACCATCTTTCTTAGCTTGGAAATAATGATGTTTTTTGTTGTAAGGTGGTGCAGAGCTCTACAAAAAAGCTGCTCACAGAACTGCTTTTGCTGAACACAGTCTGTACTTCTTGCTAATGTTCTTTCAGGAAAAAAAAATGGTCATGGCTCTTTGGGATTGGATTTTTCTGATCAAAAGTGAGAGCTGAGTCAGGCTCAGATGCCGCTTTCCTAACCACATAGCCTCTAGATGTGTTCCTGTTAGACAAGTACAGTGCACTTCTCAACCACTCTATCAGTGAATAAAATAGAATGGTGAGGACTCAGGGNGAGGTTGTGGCTGCTCCCTCCCTGGAGGAGTTCAAGGCCAGGTTGGACGAGGCCTTGAGTAACCTGTGCTAGTGGGAGGTGTCCCTGCCTATGGCAGGGGGTTGGAACTAGATGATCCTTGAGGTCTCCTTCCAACCTTACCATTCTATGATTCTATGACTTAGGTCACTGAAGTGACTTTGGCTTTTATTAATGTGGTACATATTGCAACCTGGAATAGGATTTATTACACCACTTATTAAAATATAGTACATTTTAAATTCCAATCAGCAATACTTTAACAAAAGGGAATAATAACATTAATATGCATGGCTAGGTGGAAGGAGCTGATGATCTGATGACTGAGTTACATATCTGTCATGGGCTGACCTTCCTGGTCTTGGGAACAAGATGCATGACTTTGTTTACTTAAGCCTTTCTCTAAATATTGTGAGAAGGATCTGGAAATACGAACAGTTAATGTCGTTATATGGGTGCAATTGCAATGCAGAGAAGACAAAGGTAAAAGTACTGGAAAAGATGTACAGCTGGGTTCTGCAAGGTGGTTATGTGATTAGACCTAGGTCCAGTAAGTGTTTAGGTACATGTATTGGGTTTGCATGGCCATGTTTTGGTAGCAGAGTGGTTACAAGAGTGGCTTTTTGCATGTTTTGTGTAGCAGAGTGGTGACAAGAATGGCTTCTGTAAGAAGCTGCTAGAAGCTTCCTCTGTGTCCAATACATTTGTAGTAGTTTAAGACTTACTGGAAAATTCCAAACCAAGAAATCGGAACTTTCCTGAAAGCTCAGTGCAGAATGTAAACCAATAGAGGGTTGGTTGTAAGAAGAATAATAATGATAAAGTCTGTATCATTCATTGCTTTGCTAATTGGGATTAAAAAGTGAGTGTATATACAATTCCTCCTTCTTTATGTCCTTGGCCTCAGTCTCCTTGCAACTCTCTGCTTCACACTGCTCCCCTTATCTCTGTCCTAATTTTCTCACTGGTACAAACTGGAAAGTAATGGGAGAAGCATGGCCAGCAGGGCAAGGGAGGTGATTCTCCCCTTTACTCCCCATTTACTCTGCTCTCGTCAGATCCCATCTGTACTGTGTGCAGGTCTGGAGCCCCCAGCACAGGAAGGACATGGAACTGTTGGAGCGGGTCCAGAGGAGGCCATGCAGATGATCAGAGGGCTGCAGCAGCTCTGCTATGAGGACAGGCTACAAGAGTTGGGGCTCTGCAGCCTGGAGAAGAGAAGGCTTCCAGGAGACCTTAGAGTAGCCTTCCAGTATCTGAAGGGGGCCTACAGGAAGGCTGGGGAGGGACTGTTGACAAGGTCTTGCAATGACAGGACAAGGGGCAATGGGTTTGAACTGGCAGAGGGGAGATTTAGACTGGATGTTAGGAGGAAGTTCTTTACAGTGAGGTTGGTGAGACGCTGGCACAGGTTGGCCAGGGAGGTTGTGGCTGCTCCCTCCCTGGAGATGTTCAGGGCCAGGTTGGACAAGGCCTTGAGTGACCTGTTCTAGTGGGAGGTGTCCCTGCCTATGGCAGGGGGTTGGAACTAGATGATCCTTGAGGTCCCTTCCAACCTTACCATTCTATGATTCTAAGGGAGAGAGAGGGAGAAGGGAGCAGGTCCAGTTGCTGGACAGATAAAGTCACAGCTCCCAGACACAGCTGTTGGACATGAAAGCGCCAAGATAAAGATTCACATGCTAAGAAGCTGGCAAGAGCCATCAACGAGCGACTGTAATATCATTGGAAGGTCAGAAAGTGACAGCAGAGACCAAGAAGTAAAAAGTCTTTATCTGTTTAAATGATTCTGTGCATATGTAAACCATTTTCCAGAAATTTAATGAATATGTATCACTTTAAATGTATATAAAGTACATGGAGACCACTCTTGGTTATGTTACCCTTCACATCCAGTGTGTTGTCAATAATGGCTATCAGC
The DNA here is from genome assembly GCA_013399055.1 of Ramphastos sulfuratus. Classification (NCBI taxonomy): domain Eukaryota; kingdom Metazoa; phylum Chordata; class Aves; order Piciformes; family Ramphastidae; genus Ramphastos; species Ramphastos sulfuratus. The sequence goes on along the minus strand of WBNM01022545.1, from coordinate 16,313 downwards.
TATTAGTTTTTGATTGCCATGGAGGTTAAGAGCAGAGCAGGTGCACAGCTGCAGCCTGTGGAGGATCCTGCACTGGAGTAAATGGATGCCTGAAGGAGGCTCTGACCCCATGAGATGCACTGGAGCAGGCTCTTGGTGGGACCCATGGATCCATGTAGAGAGGATATGCTGGTTTGAGGTTCTTTGGGATATTCTAATAAGACAAACTAAATTATTGGTTGTGAAAGAATAATAATGGTAAAGTCTATATCGTTCATTGGTTTGCTAAAAGGGATGAAAAGCCAAAGTATAAACAATTTGTCCCTCTCTTGCTTCTGAGCGCTTGTTCCCTTTTGATCCATTCTCTCCAATACCTTCCACTAACCTTGACTGACCAGATAATGAGTAAGCTTTGCTGATTGTTTTCTGTCTGAGAGAAAGAGACTGTGGTGGTGTGGTCCCTTCTGGCCTTCTTTTCTTTGTCTGGGAGGGGAGTTTGGATTTCTGCATTATGTCTTAACTGTATATAATTGTAAGTACATGGACATACATTGTATATACATATGCTTGTAAATTTAGCTTTGCTATAAATAGAGTTTTATCTTACTTCCAAGCCATCTGAGCTGCTCTGTTAAATAGTAATTGGGGAGGGGAGTTCCTCAACCCACAACAGAGGACCCTATGCTGGAGGAATTTTGCTGGCAGGACTTGGGGTTCTGCGGTGGACCTATGCTGATGTGCTCTGTTTGTGAAGGACTACATCCTGTGAAAGGGAACTGTACTGGAACAGCTCATGTNTTGCTGTCTGGGCTGCATGCACACACTGCAGGCTCAAGTTGAGCTTTTCATCACCCAAGACCCCAAGGTCCTTTTCCTCAGGGCTGCTCTCAGCCATTCACCACTCAGCCTGGAGTTGTGCTTGGGATTGTGCCTACCCAGGTGCAGGACCTTGCCCTTGGCCTTGTCGAATTTCATGAGGTTGGCTTGGGCACACCTCTCCAGCCTGTCTAGGTCCCTCTGGATTCCTGTTGAAGAAATTCCTGGAGGGTTGCTGGTTCATGATCTCTCTCTGTCCTTACTTTGACCCGTAAGCCTTTTGTTATATTTTCTTTCTCCTGTCCTGTTGAGGAGTGACAGAGCAGCTTCAGTGGTCACCTGGCTGGCAGCCCACCACAGGACATAAATAGGAATTCAGCACTAAATGTTTTTATTCCCCACCTACAGCCAGCCCACAGGAAATAGTGGGAAGTGGTATATGTGTAGAGGCTTTGTTCTTTCTGCAACTTGGACTCTATTTTCGGGGATGTGCCTGGGATTTGCAGTGCTGGTGTCCTCTGAGGCATTTGTGCCCTACCTAGTAAACAGTTGGGAAAAACAAACGTCCTTTTAGAGAAAGTTTGAAAGCAGCTGATGCATATTTTTTCTTAAAGTAGTGGGAATAGTTTTTCAGGCTGGGAAAAACTTCAGGTTTGCTGCATTTCTCAAATGAAAGGGCTCATACCTTCATTTCTCATATTATACTGAGATGTGCTTCTTGACATGCAAGGCTTGGATGAGGAACTTGCCTCCAGTTCTACTGTCTGCCAGTGCACAACAAGGAAGGTGACCTTCTCTGGACCTTAGTGAGTGAATGCAGGAGCAATTAAACTCTAATTGTATTTTAGGTGCCAGCAAGTGGGTGTTAATTTTAGGCTGGTGTCGAAACTTCACCCCAGTCAATGCTGGAGTCAGTCTGCAGTGATTCATTTGACCAATGTGTCTACTGCAGGATGAGTCAGTTGCTGTCTGGACCCCTCTGGCTGTGTTGATTTGCCTCTCTTGAGTACAGAAGGAACCTGGACACTTGCATTAGGTGATGAATTCCATGCTTGGTATTCAGCTGGGAATGCATGGTAATCCTGTCCTTGCTTCCAGCTTCTGTATTTTATCCAAGGCCTACTTCATATAAAATTCAATATAAAAATCCTCAAGTCAGGCAGAAAGCTACATTTGCATTTGCAGACTCATGATCTTGCTGGCATACTTGAAGATGGCTACTATGCTTCAGCAAACTGGAGTAGAGGAACTCCCAGTTTCTGAATCCCAAGCTATGGCATGCGTAATGTGCCTGCAAGAGAGCAAGTAGTAGCAAAGCTGCTGTACAGATCTGAGACCCTTCTGGGCATACAGTTACTGCTCTAGGGCTTCAGATCAGACACTAAAATGCATCTAGTGTTTAGATGCCTTCAAGATTAGCTGGCAACTGAGTGAAAAGCAGATGGCAGAAGTGGGTTGCAGTCCAGGGTCAAGTCACCTTCAGTCTAGCCTTAGTATCATTTTATGCACCCACAATTTTTATTTTATTTGACCTCCAGAGATGCAATTCTGAATTAAGTAAACTTATTTCAAACACTTCAGTTCCAATACCTTTCTGAAAAACATTCTTCAGTTTTCCCCTCTTTTGTAAAGGTTATGTTATGCAGTTAAAGAAATATTTCTTCTACCTAGGTTAACTTAAGGCAACAGTAAACTAGAAGTTATCTTTAGATTTTCTTCATTCATCTCAGTTTCATAGACCCTAGTGAAATATTTCTCTCAATTCTCCTGTTTTCACTTATTCATTTTTGAGTTTTCCTTCCACATTCTCTACTCCTTCTTTCCTTCTTTCCTTTTTTTCCTTCTTTCCTTCTTTCTTTCCTTTTCTTTCTTTCTTTCTTTCTTTCTTTCTTTCTTTCTTTCTTTCTTTCTTTCTTTCTTCTGTATATGTATTTTTAAATTATTTGGTTTTGAAGCTTTAAAGTAATGTTCTTTTCAGTATCTTTATGATCTCAACAACGTAATTGAGTGCACCCTCAGTAAGTTTGCAGATGATGCTACACTGGGTGGGAGTGTTGATTTGCCTGAAGTCAGGAAGGCTCTGCAAAGAGATCTGGACAAGCTGGATCAATGGACCAAGGCCAATTTTGTTAGATTCATCAAGGCCAAGTGCCAGGTCATGCACTCAAGGCATAACAGCTCCATGCAATGCTACAGGCTGGAGGAGGAGTCGCTCTAAAGCTGCTAAGTAGAGAAAGACATGAGAGTGTTGACTGACAGCCAGCTGAACATGAGCCAACATGTGCTCAGGTGTCCAAGAATGCCAACAGCATCCTAGCCTGTATCAGGAGCAGTGTGGCCATCAAGACCAGGGAAGTGATTGTGTGTCTGTACTCAGCACTGGTGAGGCCACAGCTTGAGTACTGGGTTGAGTTTGGAGGCCCTCACTACGAGAAAGACATTGAGGTGCTAGAGCATGTCCGGAGAAGGAAAACAAAGCTGGTGAAGGGTCTGAAGAACAGGTCTTATAAAGAGCAACTGAGAGAGCTGAGGTTGTTTAGTCTGGAGAAGAGGAGGCTGAGGGGAGACTTCCTAGAGGAAGGTTGTAGTGAGGTGGGTGTTGGTCTCTTCTCTCTAGTAACAAGTGATAGGATGAGAAGAAATTGGCTGAAGCTCTGCCAGGCTTGGTTTAGATTGGGTGTCAGAAGAAACTTGTTCACTGAAGGGGTTCTCAAACACTGCAATAGGCTCTCCAGGGAGGTGATTGAATCCCCCTCCCTGGAGGTGTTTAAAAGAGGCATAGATGTGGTGCTAAGAGACATGGCTTAGCAGTGAACTGGCAGATAGTGGTTGGACTCCATGGTTTTTAAGGTGCTTTGTCAATCATAACGATTCTGTGATTCCACTTTTGTGCTTCTCTTATGAGTTTTTATTCAGTTTTGTTTTGTTTTGCCTGGGAGGAATTCCAGCTCATTTATTGCCCTTTTCTTACAATTAAAAAAAAAACCAAAACCAAAACCAAACAAACAAAAAAACTGGTTGGTTGGGGCTTTTTTAAAATTCTTTTTTGTAATTTCAGAAAGTTTATTTCTCTGAAACAAATAAATGTGTTTGTATATAGAATCATAGAATGGTAAGGTTGGAAGGGACCTCAAGGATCATCTAGTTCTAACCCCCTGCCATAAGCAGGGACACCTCCCACTAGTACAGGTCACTCAATATATACCTATTTGTGTTATTCAGTCTGGTTGGGCATTATTGTCAGCTACTGCTTAGAATGGTTTTTTTGTAAGTAGATCCTTTGGATGTGTTTGGTTTAATACAGTACTGTTTAATTGTGATGCAGGGTTTGATCCTTAACACTGTTCTTCAGAAGTCTTCCATCCTCTTATTTTTTGAAGTGATTAATTCAATGAAATGATTCAATTGCATGCCATCAGCAAACTTTTCTGCCTGGCTGTCTGGCCTCATTTTTGCTCCATAGTATAGCTGTAATCACTGAATCTGAGATGATAGACCTAGAAAACCTTCCTTCTAGGGGAAAGAATTGTTAAGGGGTTTTTTTTTTCTTCTTCTGATTTTCTGTTAGTGTTGTTTATGTTTTGTCTGTGGTTTTGGTTTTCTATTCTTTCTAGGGGGTACAACTTGTTATGCGACGTGGACAGTATTTTGCCTAAGGCCAATTTCAAGTTTGGTTTGGGAATGGGATTATCTCATGTTCCCTGGGCAGTAGGGTTTCTGTTCAACAGCAGATGATAGTCTAGTAGAAAATTGTAAGGACAAGCCTTCTTGTGGCAAAGAGGCTGTGGGCATGGTAGATTTGCACGTATGGCTTGTCTGATAAACACGCCTTTAGTTGGGCTTTGCAAAAAATACGTAAATGAGTGCTGCCTGGAGCCAGCTTTAAGCTGCTTTCTGGATGTTATGCAAGGTCTACTGCAGTGATTACTGAGCCTTGCCACAGAAGGGTAGCAATTAGCACTGCAACCCTTATATTAGATGACACATACACAAATAGAGAAAAACTGGAAGAGGAAAATAAACCTAGTCCGAACAACACCCATAGATTAAATCTTCTGTGAGCAGCACATAATGAGGGGATCATGGAAAATGGGGTGCTAGGCCTTTAAACTGAAGGACTTCTGCAGTAGAGGGTTGCTGTGGAAGAGGACTAGTGTCTGGAAGTTTGGAATGCTAAAGTACAGTTCACCCAGGAGGTCTTTTGATCAAATTTAAAACAAGAGAAGGGACAGGAATCAGAGTTGCAGAAAAGAGCCCATCACCTGCACCTTTGTGCTTCTCTCCAAGTCTTAACCTTAATCACATAAGACTGGAGGAGAAGGAAATTTGGGACACCAGGCTGGTGCACCCTCTTTTTCTAAGCTAGGTTAGCTAGATCTTGAGCTTATCTCCTTGAGGAATGTGAAGGGTCTGTGTATGTTAGCAACCTTGCATGGAAGGGCTGGAGGAAGGCTGGGCTGGAAGCAGGAGGATTCTTTGATTCCAGTAAGTAGGCTATGTAGATATACTGGGCAACAAAACATTTTCCTTCCTACACAAGCATCCAAAATGAGTTTATTGCTCTGTCTTGAGTATTGGTTATGCTTTTGGCCAGTGTGTTGAACACATTTTACTCTTCTTAGTGGTTAATGTTTGACTTTCCCCTAGATGTGTTCTAGAAGATCACTGCTGCGCTTTCTTTTATGTAGTTTAGGGAAGAGACTATTTTCTTGTGATGCTAGGGACAGGGGTTAAAAAATGGGAACATTTTGATACTTCCAGTGACTTTTAGTTTATTTGGTATTAGTGGTTTTTTGTTTAAGCTTTAATTTAATGACAGCTAGGTTTTGCCCTGGAAGCAGCTGCAAACCTTCCAGATTTTGACAGCACTAGGTGCATAAGGAGAAAGAAGGGAAAAAGGAAGGAAAGGTAGAGGAGGCTGAAAAGATACTCTGAGAGCTGAGAGATGCTGGTACAACCAACCAAACACTAAAGATGTCACTACTTCCAGTGCTGTATTTTCTGAGTGCTTGTGGACTGAGAAGTACTTGGGAACATCAGAATTACAAGACATGTTGTATTCAAGGGCTGGAACATCTCTGCTGTGAGGACAGGTTGAAGAAGCTGGGGTTGTAGAGAAGAGAAGACTCTGAGTGGACTTTATAGCTGCTTTCCAGTACCTGAAGGGATCCTACAGGAAGGCTGGAGAGGGACTTTTCATGAGGTTGTCTAGCAATAGGGCAAGGAGGGGTAGTTTCAGGCTGAAGGAGAGCAGGTTTAGACCCGATCTTGTGTCACCCAGATTGCTTTTGCAATCAGTTTTCCTGTTTCATATTTACACTTCGTTTACATGTGTAACGTAGGGTCGTGCAGACACTTTTGTTTCCCCTTCAAGTGTCAGCTTGTTAAAATTTAATATCATACATAGTTTTCACTTCTGTTATTTTTAAGAAATGTTTTCCAGATGCTTTGCAATATTCATGAGCCCTTCTCTTTCAAAATACTGTCCTAAGTCTTACTGTTTGATTAGCTGTAGCCTGTCTTTTCTTTCTGCCATGGTAGGGCTAAATAGGCCAAAATAGGCTTATCCGTGTCCTGGCTTGCCCAGACATGTTTTTCTGCTCTCCCTCTCTCTGTTTAGGGGAGAAGCAACTGCGGGAAAGAGGACAAAGAACCTGGAGACACTGAGTCTAAGGACCCTGGCCCTTTGCAGCCTGTGGTAAACAAGGTACACAGGCTCAGCTTGTGTATGCCTTGTGCAAGGCTGTGCTCTGCCCAAATTTGGGTAAAGCAAGCCTATGGCTTCATCTGATATGGTCAGGCTTGGCTAACTGCCATTCTGATTGGCTGTTCTGTGTCCAAAGGCCCATTAGTCTCAGGCTGTATGGATAAAAGGAGATAAGCAGGAGCACAATGTGCTCTGCCATTATATCTGTGCTCCACCATTGTACCTGCTCTCTGACATTATATTTGTGCTGTCTTATATCCTGAACTGCCTGGAAACTGCCTTCCAAGAGTTTATCAGGAACAGGCACACAATCAGCTTGCACAGCCAGTGTGACACCATGCTGAGACTGCACATGGCATTGCATCCTGCCTGCACCTGAAAGCCTCCTGCCAAGACAGGAAGTCCTGGAGATACACAGATCATCCAGAGGAGATCAGGACCAGGTCAGAGATGTCTGCCTCCTTTCCCCAGCAGCCCAGGAAGAACCAGAAGTCTCAGCAGATGACAAGAATTCCCTGAAAGCATTTGGGTACTGTCTGAAGCTGTAGCCAGCCCCATGAGTCGGGAGATCATTTTGTGAGTAAACACTTCAAGCCTCTTATAATTCACCATTGCCTTCTGCCATAAGCAGAAAGGAGCTCCCTGAGTCCATCTAGTGGGCAAGCAGAGTATTGACCACAAGCAATACACTAACCGCAAAGCTTTCTCTGCCAGCTCAATTGAGTTCAATTAATGCTATATATATATTTACTAGTTATTTCTAGATCCTGTTATTACCTGTGTATAAAGTTTCCCTGGCTGATGCAGAGAATGGATTATTTTTAAAATTAGTGATCAGGATGGCGAGAGTTCTGAATATTGAATGTTTATAAACAGTATTAATTTTTGAAAATATCATCTCGCATTAATTAATAACCCCTCCACTACACTCTCATGTCTGAAAACATGAGCAGTTCCTTTTCACTTCTGCTGAAAAATGTAATCAGAAATTTTAGATGGTTCCCAGATGGCTCTTTTTTTTTTTTTCTTCCTAACAAAAATGTAAAACCTATAACTGCCACAGCTTTAGAAAGACTGCATCAAGAAGCTTATACTTGCATTGCTGCTTCAGAGAAAGAGGGAGAGGTTTGAAATGTGCTACGTTGGTGGTCAGGGCTTCCTATCACCCTCAACCTGGATGCAGCTGGATCAGCCACTTGTTTTACATTTCCATAGGAAGCAGCCCTCCCCCTACTCTTTTAGTTCTACACAGCAGCTTGGGCTTTTTATGTGAAATTCAAGTTGACTGCCCAGCTGAACTGAAAAAAGCATCTGTGGTCATCTGTGGTGCCAGAGAAGACCCTCCAGCCTCTTTCATGCAAGCCCTGGCAGAGCCTGAGCAGCTGTTTGCTTTCCTGTTCTGCAGAAACATGCAAAGCAGAGCAGTGAAATGCCACTGGGGAACTCTTCCATGGGAAACAGGTCCATCAGCTGAGTGGGAATCTGTACAACAATCAGGGGGAGAAGATGTGAAGCCAAGACAAGAGAAGAAGCAAAATTTAAGTCACCTCAAACAGTACTTTTGAGAAGCTGGTGATTTCTCTGCTCTGAAAACATTTGTAGCAGCAAAGTGCTTTGTAGTTTATTTCAAGAGAAACAGAACTAACTGAGGAGCTTATTCACTGTGACTCACTTTAACCTCATCTAACCAAGATTTTCCAGAGATTATTTCCATATTCTCTCTGTAGCAAGGTTTTATATTGACATATATTTTGAACAATGCTCCCTTGTCACGATAAAAATGCCTGCTGCTTCTGTTTCAAATGCAATTATTTTCTTCCTCACCTGTGAGTCTGATATTTAAAACAGTCTCATCCTCCTCACAGTGAGACAAATACCCTCCAAGAAATGGATAAAGATCACTCTAAATGTCTGTCTTGCTAAGTAGTTGCATTTCTCTTCCAAAACTTCTGCTAAGCAAAGCTTTAATATCTACACGGCCTTTTTGTGCTGGTTTAAGGCTAATTGGAATATTTTAATGAAAAAAAATCTATTATAGGCTGTGAAAAGCAAACAATGGTGATGTCTAATTCACTCAGAGGCTTGCTGAGATGTATAAAAAACAAGGAAAAAAATATAGATAAGATAGAGAGTTTCTCTCTCTGGGACCCGCTGGGTCTTCTGCTTTCTGCTGTGTAACCTAACTAACCACTCTGCTTCTAACCCCCCCTTGCCCATCCTCCAAACTCACCTTGCATGTAAGGCAGACCTTGGGGTAAGGTAGAGGGGTGGAAAGAAGGTTGAAGGGTGTTTGGGAGCCCCTCCTGGGGACTCTGATTTCTGGGAGGGGTGTTGTGTTTCTGTATTACCTTTAACTTGTCTATTTCTGTAACTATTCCTGTCTATTGTGCATATCTCTGCTTGTACATTGTGCTGAGCTGTAAATAGAGCTTCAGTCCTTAACTTCCAGCTAGCTGAGTGTAGTCTGGGTGATTTTTCATAGTTGAGGGGGGGATGGGGGGTGGCAGGGAACTCCCAAACCATCACACCTTTCCATTTCTTACAGGCAGGTGCCATAACTGCACTTTGCATAAATAATGATTCATAAGCCCCCTCAAATGCTTCAAAACCTGACCCATATTGAAAAATGCAGTATTCTTTTAAATAAGTTGCTTACAGAGTACATCTCCTGTATGGTGGTATATGGTTTGAAGCATAGGTATCATGGCTTTAAAAGGCTAAAAAACCTGGCCTTGAACACTCTGGAGGTGTTCAAGGCCAGGCTGGATGAGGCCTTGAGTGACCTGTACTAGTGGGAGTCCAGTTCCAACCCCTTGCCATAGGGAGCCTATGGCAGGGGGTTGGAACTAGGTGATCCTTGAGGTCCCTTCCAACCTTACCATTCTATGATTCTATGATTCTATGATACTCTTAAAGGGTCTACATGAATTTAATAGTAGATACCTAACTGCCTTGGCTCAAAAAAAAATCTTTACAGCTCTATTTAGACAGTTAAAATAGTACTGTCCATCTCTGTTGTACTTTAATGTAATTTGACCAGCTAGTAAAACTGGGATTACATTATTAGAAACATTGTAGTACTTGTCGTGGTAGGGCTGGACAGGCCAAATTAGGCTTGTACATGTCCTGGCTTATGCAGACATGTTTTTCTGCTCTCTCTCCTTCTGTTTTGGGGAGAGCAACCACGGGAAAAGGGACAAAGGACCTGGCGCCACTAAGTCTGGGGTCCGGGGTCTGTCCATCACCTGCGNTATTTACAGCTCAGCACAATGTACAAGCAGAGATATACACAATAGACAGGAATAGCTACAGAAATAGACAAGTTAAAGGTAATACAGAAACACAATCCCCCTCCCAGAAATCAGAGTCCCCAGGAGGGGCTCCCAAACACCCTTCCACCTTCTTTCCACCCCTCTACCTTACCCCAGGGTCTGCCTTACATGCAAGGTGAGTTTGGAGGATGGGCAAGGGGGGTTAGAAGCAGAGTGGTTAGTTGGGTTAGCAGAGAGGTCCAGACCAAGCCAGATCTAGAGAGAGTGAGACTCTCTGAGTGTCTTATTGATGTTTGTGTTCTTATTCTTATACATCTCAGCAAACCTATGAGTGAAGCAGACATCACCATTGTTTGCTTTTCACAGCCTATAATCTAATTATTTTTCATTAAAATATTCCAATTAGCCTCAAACCAGCACACACAGCAAAACTAAAACCCAATCCTCTTCATTCTCTTCCCCTTCATTCTCTCAGTCTCCTTTATAAAACAACATATCTGTGTCTTTTGGCTGGACCTGGATACCTTTTTCCTCCCTTTTTTGTTTTCCTTTTACTGCTCAGTAAACCAGGATACCTGTGAATATATTTAGCCCCCTCAAATGCTTCATAACCTGACCCATATTGAAGAATGCAGTATTTTAAACAAGTTGCTTACACAGTACATCTTCTGTATGGTAATGTTGTAGCTCCATGAGCTGTGCATCAAAATCCAGTAGACTTTGAAAGCCATCGTGTCCTTCTCAACTGCTCTGTTCCAAGAACAGAGCTACCATGTCCCTGTTAATGGTTGAATCATTCTTTGACACTTAATGAAAGATAAAATTGAGTCTGAAAAATGTGCAGGTAAGTATGCATGTGTACAGTTTCATGTGTGATGTGTTTTGTTGATGGTTTTGTCTCTTTTCTCCCGTTTACAACTATCAGTTTGACCTTATGGTTAGTTCATGCATCCGCAGAATTAGAAAGCAAATGGTTACACTTTTTGGAAGTGCAGTTTTTATGTGATGGCAACAAAAAGTCTAATGATAATGAAAAAAAAAAAACAAATTAAGAAATACTAGAGAAAGATTTATACATGTTTTCATTGTGGCAGCCTTGCAGGTTAAGGAGAGCTTGCTTTAGGTGTTGTAATTGGAATGAAGGGATTCATTAGGCAGCTTAGTTGTAAGGGTAGAATACAGAAAGACAGACTTCGAAAGCTGAAGCAAAATACTTCTGTGTGAGAGAAAGGCAGTTGGGAGAAGGTTATTTTTCTCAAGGCACTGTAGGAAAGCTTTTTACAAACAAAAGATCCTCACTGTGCTCTGAATATGAAGGTTTTCCAAGTTGTGTTGCTGTGGCTGTAACCAATGCACAGCCACAGGTAAATAGGGATTTGGGGACCATTTTAAATAACAGTTATGGACAGTGTATGTTCATAACACTGCATATAACTATGGAAGGCACAGAAAACAGTGATTTGAGTTCATCAGCACAGGCAATATTGTGTATTCAAATGGTTTTACAGTGCATAAGAATACCAAGGGTCAGCCTTTACTCTGCTCTCATCAGACCCCACCTGGAGTCCTGTGTGCAGTTCTGGAGCCCTCAGCACAGGAAGGACATGGAACTGTTGGAGTGGGTCCAGAGGAGGGCCACAAAGATGCTGAGAGGGCTGCAGCAGCTCTGCTATGAGGACAGACTGAGAGAGTTGGGGCTCTGCAGCCTGGAGAAGAGAAGGCTTCCAGGAGACCTTAGAGTAGCCTTCCAGTATCTGAAAGGGGGCTACAGGAAGGCTGGGGAGGAACTATTTACAAGGTCTTGCAATGACAGGACAAGGGGCAATGGGTTTGAACTGGCAGAGAGAAGATTTATACTGGATGTTTGGAGGAAGTTGTTTGCAGTGAGGGTGGTGAGACACTGGCACAGGTTGCCCAGGGAGGTTGTGGCTGTTCCCTCCCTGGAGGTGTTCAAGGCCAGGTTGGATGAGGTCTTGAGTGACCTGTACTCAGGGGAGGTGTCCCTGCCTATGGCAAGGGGTTGGAACTAGATGATCCTTGAGGTCCCTTCCAACCTTACCATTCTATGATTCTGTGATTCTCTTATATGAAAACTGGGGGTGGGGGTGGAGGGGAGGTGTTAATTGATGGCCTTCATTTAAACTTGAAGTTGAAAACTTGATTAGGGTTAGTAAAACATAAAATCAAACCTCAAGACTAAGAGCTAGAGACATACTGCCACATAAGCCATCAAAGAAAGGACACTACTTGAGGCATACCTGCTTGCAAGCATACAATTAATTTCTTTTTAAGAATTGCTAGAATCCCACTAAATCAGTAACAGCACTCAATTAAATGTAACATTTTCAATGCAGCTCTGTCTGCTGTGGCTGGCAAATCCCAACCAGTAATACTCTTAATTTAGATGCAGTCACTGTTATTAAAAATGTTGTCACTTACTGCAATGCTATTTTTTTGCAGCCAGATAAAAAGGTATCACTTTATTATCTGGAAGATGTGTCCTTATCAGCTTGTCCCTTTTGTTTTAGCAATGTTTTTCTTTCTGCAAAAGCTTTTATCTTTTTTTCCCCTTGATTTGTGACTCTGGGATTATCTCTTTCTGAAGAGATATTCTATAACGCAATGAAACCCATTTCTGCTGATCTATTAAGACATGACAAGATAAGAGTAAACTGGGCTAAAATACAGAGACCTTTGAGAAGTAATATAAAGTTGCAAACCTCAGAAATGCTATTTGCCCCCCTCCCCCAAATGGTTACAACATAGGATACTCCAAAGGGATCTTCCATATAGCAGAATAAGAAAAATGTTGCATTTGTATGGTTTTTCTGTTTTTGTTTCTGGTTGTTTTGTGTTGGGGTTTTTTGGGGGGGCTTTTTGGTTTTTTTTGGGTTTTTTTTGGTTTGGTTTTTTTTTTTTTTAAGCTGAAAGGACCTACTCTGTTCTCAATTTGATGTTTGAAAGAAAAGATATTAATCTGTCTTTAGCTACATAGTTTGTATTCATTCACATTGATTTACAATTCTGGAATAGGGCCATAGGACACTGAGCGCTTGAGCTGAGATCCAGTTGTGGTGCCTCACAGGTATCAGAACAACAACAGCAGATTATTTTCTAGCCTACTCCATTTCTTATGATTTGTAATCGAAAAGAATTTGCATTCCACTATTACATCCTGTGTAAGGTTGTAGAAAGTGCAGTATGGCAGTGGCAAATTGAAATACTCTACCTGTTCTGTTGCTTGCTTGTTTCTTACCCTTAGGCATTTCCAAGACAGCCTTAAGTTGACATGACTGTAAGGAAAGTTTTTGCAATTATTCCTAAGCATACTAATAACTTTTTATAGTATCTTTACAGTGAAACACATCCTCTGTTTCTCTGAGCTGATCTTCTGTATTTGGTGATTTCATCCAGGGAACCTGATAAATTTTAATGAGGTTGTTGCTATTAATGAGCATTTGGCAGCCTGAGTAAGTATCGCATTTTTAGGACTACAAATTCATGCTGTTTCTCTTGGTAAAGATATATTATAGCCTGCTTACTCTCAACACAACATTAGTAATTTGAAAAAAAACCAAATTATGTATGAATCTGCAGATTATTAGCAGGAAATATTTCCTGCTAGCATAAGAAAAACAAAAGAGCAACAACAAAACAAAAAAACACAAACAAACAAACAATCCACCCCCCCCAACCAAAACCAATCAAACAAACAAAAACACACCAAAAAACCTCACAAAACAAGCCAGGAAAAAAAAACCTCACAAACCATAACATTTCTAGCAGACTAATTATTAGTAAAATATTGTCCCTTTTAAAGTCTAATTTGAAATTTTGGGTGCAGTGGAATTTCCTTGCTCCTGGGGAAAAGAGACAAACTGAGGCAGTGTGGTCTGGGTGATCAGGTAGTGAGTGGATCTGAACTGTTTGAAGGAAAGAAGTCAGGGAGTTGTGGTCAATGGGATGGAGTCTAGTTGTAGGCCTGTAACCAGTGGAGTCTCTCAGGGGTCAGTACTGGGACCAATTCAATTCAATATATTCAATGACCTGGACAAGGGCACAGAGTGCACTGCAGCGAGTTTGCTGATGACACCAAGCTGAGCAGAGAGGCTGACACAGCAGAGGGTTGTGCTGCTATTCTACCAGACTTGGACAGGCTGGAGGGCTGGGCAGGAAGAAATTGAATGAAATTCAACAAGGGTAAGTGCAGAGTCCTGCACCTGGGAAATAACAAACCCAAGTATCAAGATAGATTGAGGGACTGACCTGTTGGAGAGCAGTGACAGGGAAAAGGACCTGTGGGTCCTAGTGGATGGGAGGTTGACCATGAGCCAGCAATGTGCTTTTGTGGCCAAAAGGCCAGTGCCATCCTGGGGTATTGCGAGAAACTAAATCTTGTCTCTCTTGTACATGCAAATCAACAAAGGTAAAAATTACCTTTGCTCCCCAGAGACAACTGCTGCTCAGGAGGTGTGGTGCCAGCACATCCTGGGTGGTTTGCCTGAATGCCTGTATTGGAGAAGTGAAAGGAGTTGTGGAGTCTCCCTCTCTGGAGATATTCAAGACCCAGCTGGATGTGATCCAGTGTGATCTGCTATAGGTGTTCCTGCTTTGGCAGGGGTGTTGAACTAGTTGACCTTTCAAGTCCCTTCCTGCCCCTAACATTCTGTGATTCTTACTTCCAGATTCTGGATTCCTGAGGCCTGGTCCTAGCAGTAAGGACTGAGGCAAAGAAAGCATTCGGAATCCATCCTTAGTTACCAGGGCTTCCTTCTTATTCAGCAGTGGGCCCACATCTGCTCTGTTCTTCCTTTTGCCACTGATGCGTTTGATGAAGCCCTTCCTGTTCTCTATTACTTCCTTTGACAGATTTAATTCTAAGAGGGCCTTGGGCTTCCTTGTTGCATCTCTGCACACCCTGACTATGTTCCTGTAATTCTCCCAAGTGACCAGTACTTTTTTCCACATACTGTGAACTTCTTTCTTCCACATGAATTTCCTCAGCAGTTCTTTACTCACCCATGTAGGTCTCCTGCCTGCTCTACTTGATCTTTTACTCAAAGGAATGTACCTATCTTGAACTTGGAGTAAGTGATGCTTTCCTATTAACCACCTGTTCTGGACCTCCCTACCTCCTAGAGTTTTGGACCATGGGATTCCTCTAAATAGGTCTTCAAAGAGGAGGAAGGTAGTCCTCCTGAAATCTAGGGTTGCAATCCTATTTATTGCTCTGCTTCTTCTTCGTGAACCTGCATGCTGGAACATAGGAGGTTCCACTTAAACATAAGGAAACACTTTTTCACTGGGAGGATGACAGAACACTCTTTCTCTGGAGACATTCCAAACCTGCCTGGATGTGTTCCTGTGTGACCTACTCTAGGTGATCCTGCTCTGGCAAGGGCATTGGACTAGATCATAGAATCATAGAATCATAGAATGGTAAGGTTGGAAGGAGACCTCAAAGATCATTTAGTTCCAACCCCTTGCCATAGGCAGGGACACCTCCCACTAGTGCAGGTCACTCAAGGCCTCATCCAACTTGGCCTTGAACACCTCCAGGGAGGGAGCAGCCACAATGTCCCAGGGCAACCTGTGCCAGTGCCTCACCACCCTCACTGGAAAGAACTTCCTCCAAACATCTCGTCTAAATCTCCCCTCTGCCAGTTTAAACCCATTGTGATCTTTCAAAGTCACTTCCAACCCCTATGATGTAGGTGATCCTGTGTAACTCCACCATGTCACAATCACTATAGCCAAGGCTACCCTCAACCCTTACATCCCTGACCAGTCTGTCTTTGTTTGTCAATACGAGGTCCAGCAGCACACCTCTCCTTGTTGGCTTCTCCACTACCTGTGTCAGAAAGTCATCATCAATACATCAAAGAACCTTCTGGGTTGTGTGTGTCTAGGTGTGTGGCCTTTCCAGCAAATATCTGAGTGATTGAAGACATCTGTAATCACCAGAATGTGTGATCTTGAGGCTATATCCAGTTACCTGCAGAAGGCTTCATCTACTTCTTCCTGATCTAAATTCAGTTCTTATCCACAAACTTTCAACAGATTCTTCATCCACACCCCTAGACAAAGCTCAGTACCCTCCAGTTGCTAANTCTATTACTTCCTTTGACAGATTTAATTCTAAGAGGGCCTTGGGCTTCCTTGTTGCATCTCTGCACACCCTGACTATGTTCCTGTAATTCTCCCAAGTGACCAGTACTTTTTTCCACATACTGTGAACTTCTTTCTTCCACATGAATTTCCTCAGCAGTTCTTTACTCACCCATGTAGGTCTCCTGCCTGCTCTACTTGATCTTTTACTCAAAGGAATGTACCTATCTTGAACTTGGAGTAAGTGATGCTTTCCTATTAACCACCTGTTCTGGACCTCCCTACCTCCTAGAGTTTTGGACCATGGGATTCCTCTAAATAGGTCTTCAAAGAGGAGGAAGGTAGTCCTCCTGAAATCTAGGGTTGCAATCCTATTTATTGCTCTGCTTCTTCTTCGTGAACCTGCATGCTGGAACATAGGAGGTTCCACT
>WBNM01022544.1:0-23044 GCA_013399055.1 Ramphastos sulfuratus | reverse complement strand
ATATTCTGATTAGCCTTAAACCAACACACACGTGTGGGGAAAAAAGAGGATTAATGGACTCATCTGCTGTCCCCTGGACAGCTGAGGCAGAAGAATCAGCAGAGTAATGTTTTGTTTTCATGTCTGGTATCCCCTCAGCACAAGTATCCTATCTCCCACAGTTACTCTTGTGACTGTACTTGATTGTTGCCCAAGGTATTGAAGGAAATTAAATGTTAATTGATTTAGAAGGAGAGGAAGTTGAATTTACTTGCCAGTTTATTGATTGTGTAATGCTTAAAATATGAATTAAAAAAATAGTCCACCTGAAATCACTAGACAGATGAATTCTTGTCAAAGGCATTAGGTTGGAGGCACAGTGCTAGTACTGAGTATGTTTTAAATAGGGCAAATCATATTAATGTCCATGATCCTGAGACATCTGAAAGTAAAAAAATTAAAGAAATGTGTAGTAAAAGATGCCACCAGTCCCAGCTGACCTCGTTGTTCTTGGTGAGTTCGGTAATCCTGCAGGCTTGTGATTTTAGTGTACTGTTTTGTATTTGGCACACTTTATTTTAAAAATATTACTGGCTTGCAGTGCAGTCTCAAGAACAGCTTCCAGGTATATTTAGAGGAGCTTGCTGAAAAGAAACAAGGGTCCAGTTTGGTGGATGATGAATAGTTAGCTATGCAATCAATAAAAGTGGACTTTAGAAATGTAGATCACATACACTTTGCTGTTCTTAAGTGCATTTTATTTGCCGAGTAACAGAGTAGGAAATAAGTTGTTATAAGGTTTCCCCTGAGCAGCTTCTTCTCCAGGCTAAACAACCCTAGCTCCCTCAGCCTCTCCTCCTAGGGCTGCACTCCAGCCCCCTCATCAGCCTTGTTGCCCTTCTCTGGACATGTTCCAACATCTCAGCATCTTACTTAAATTGAGGGACCCAGAACTGGACACAGTACTCAAGGTATGGCCTAACCAGTGCTGAGTACAGGGGCAGAATGACTTCCCTGGTCCTGCTGGCCGCACTGTTCCTGATACAGACCAGGATGCTGTTGGCCTTCTTGGTCACCTGGGCACACTGCTGACTCATGTTCAGTTGCCTGTTGACCAGTACTCCCAGGTCCCTCTCTACCTGGCTGCTCTCCAGCCACTCTGTCCCCAGCCTGTAGCGCTGCTTGGGGTTGTTGTGGTCAAAGTGCAGAACTTGGCACTTGGCCTCGATAAAACTCATGGCACTGGACTTTGCCCATCTATCCAGCCTGTCCAGGTCCCTCTGCAGAGCCCTCCTGCCCTCTAACACACGCTCCCGACTTGGTGTTATCTGCAAACATACTGATTGAAGACTCAATCCCCTCCTCCAGATCATCAGTGAAGATATTAACCAGGACTGAGCCCAGCACTGATCCCTGGGGGGCACCACTAGTGACTGGCTGCCAACTGGATGTGGCACCATTCACCACCACTCTCTGTGTTTAGCCATCCAGCCAGTTCTTAACCCAGCACAGAGTGGGGGGGGCCCAAGCCAAGGGCTGCCAGCTTGGCCAGGAGTTTGCCATGGCAGACAGTGTCAAAGGTCTTGCTGAAGTTCAGGTAGACTACATCCACAGCCTTCTTAATAACGACCAGGTGACCCACCTGGTGGACAACTTATGTGCCTGGTTCTGTCTCTGAAGTTAGCAAACCAAAGGGGCATTTCTGTACCAGTGATGTGCTCATATAATTTTGGTTAATGTGGAAGTGTTATCACTGCTTGTTGTCTTGGTTTAGAGTTGCAGACGGTCTAATCCTTACCAAATTCCCCTAGCCTAATGCTGATTTCATATCAAGTGTTCGGACAGTAAGATTCACAATTGTATTGAATAGTTCATATGTAAAGTGTTTTAGGAAGGCATGGTATTACCTGAGGAAAAAGAAAAAGAAACATTTTGGTTGGCTTTTGTACTGGTTTGAGGCTAATTGGAATATTATAATGAAAGAAAGTAGATCACTGGTTGTGAAAAGAAAATAATGATGAAATCTAGATCATTCATTGGTTTGCAGAGAGGGATAAAAAGCCAAAATGTAAATAACCTGCCCCATTCTGTCCCTATTCACTTCCTCCTCAGCCCGCTCTAATATCTCTCTACTAATAAATAACAATGTAAGCTTTGCTGCTTTTGGTTTTGTTTGCCTGTCTGAGAAGTAGAGGGAGAAAGAGGGAGGTAGCTTTGAGCCCTCTTTGTTCGGGAGGGAGTTTGGATTTCTGTATTATTTCTGATTTGCATATAATTGTAAATACTTGTAAATATATTGTGTATATATGCTTGTAAATTTTGCTGTGCTGTAAATATAGCTTCATCTTACTTCCAAGCCATCTGAGCTAATCTGGTAAATTTCAATAGTGGTGGGGGCGGAAAGCTCCTAACCCACTACAGCTTTTAATCCATTTAAATTATACAGCTTTGCCTTGGTTGCCCAACGATTTTATTGATGTGATGGAAAGAAGTGCTCATGACATTTCTCACATGAGAAAACTTCATCATGTTTTATTCCATTGTATTCTTCACGGTCACAGCAGAATAGCATGTATCCTTGTGGATGAGTATTGGACTTTAGAGATGAAGCAATCAAGGGGTAGGTAATACAGTCCTCAGATGTCAAATGTGAACAATTGTAAAACGTTTGAACTCGTACCTGGTTCAGTTCTTGACATTTATAAACTTTTCTGTGCGGTGCCTTTTCAAAATAACAGTTCTTCACAAGATGTCTGTCAGCTCAGGGTGTTTTGAGAAGGAAAGTTAGTAATAGTATATGCTGATTTAACAAAGCCAATTTTCTCTTGTATGGTAAGTTTTTCCAGTATTTCAAAAAGTGTTAGCTTTTTGCCCATGATCTGTGTTGGGATGAGATCTGGTCCTTAGATTCAACTAAGGCTTCTTATTTCTAAAAGCACCTTCTGAAGCCACTAGTGTTGAGATTTTGCTGAAACTTGAAATAGTGAGACAGATTGTTTGGGCTGCATAATGCCACGTAGTGTGTTGACCGAGCACAATGTTTAGAATGGAGTCAGAGAGGCTTGATTTGGTAAGCCACAAAAATGTAAAACAAGGGAAATGGATGACTACTTTTTCACTTAGAAATTGCTGTATTAGGTGAAGGAAGCAAAGGTGACCATAAAGTAATTTTAAAAGATGGATTTAATTTCCTAATTAGATTATTTTTTTCCCCCTGCCTGTTGTTCTGATCTTTAATACTTTTTATTAACTTCCTAGATTGTTGGTGAAATCTTGAGACTTAATGAGGATCCTAATGTGCAGGGCCTTGCCCTTGACCTCCCAGAAAGCTTGTATAGTAGCAAGGTATTAAATGCTGTAAAACCCGAGAAGGATGTGGATGGGTAAGTGAAGCACTGGGAAATAATATTAGCAGATGCAAAGCTGATGGATCTGTAGAATCAGTTTTCCCTTATGCTTTTCATTAGTGAATTCCTCAGTCAATGGGCCTAGACTGAGCAGTAATAAAAGACACTACTAAATCAATGAGAAATCTTTTGCTGAAGATATTTGGTTCCTTATCTTTTTAATTTGTATATACTATATATTAAGGATATGGTCTTTTCAAAGGAATGAAAAATGAAGTTCTGATTTACTGATAATACTTAATGTATTTCAGCACTTCAATGATACAGTTGGTATTGACAAAGTACTGAATGCAAATCCCAAGATGTTCACAAGAAGGATTCATGGGAAAGTTGCAGAGAAGGTTTTAGCTTCCTTGCAGCACTCTCTTGCAGAGGGAGATTAAGCTATAATAATTTGGACTTGTTTATGCAGCTTTACAATCAGTCTTCAGGTGCACTACTCTGGAGAGATCACTGGCAAAATTTAAGTGTTGAGTTACCACTGTGCTTCTTTTGCAGCCTTCTTCCTCACAGCTGCAGACTGTTACACTTTTTTCTTTTATTTATTGTATTTTTTTCCCCCACTCTCCAGCTTTTGAAGGCAGGAGGAAAAAAAAGCAATCTGGAAGTCTTGCAAATTAGTTAACTTTCTTTTATCTGGACTACTGGAGATTGCCAGAGGACGGAAAACTCAGAATATCCTTGTGTATGAACAAGAATGCAAAGCAGTGTGGAAACAACTGGATTCTCCCCAGCAAGCCATCCTGAGCCCAGAAGGATGTATAGTCTAAGGCTCAGCTTGGTTCTGGCAGTGCTGGTCTAGTTCCAGTGCAGTCACTGAAGTGTCAACCAGTGAGCTGTGGGTAGCCCACTGCAATAGGTGAAGAGCAGCCTGTGTATTTCAGACTTTTGTTACTTGTGCTAACTCAGATCCCTTTCCTGGCTTCTCCTGAGGCTAAGTTTGTGTAGCTGGGATGTGGGATGATGATACAAATTAGTCACAGTACATGACTGTCAAAGGATTTACTTTCCTAAGACATGTTTGCTCTTGGGATTAGCTGTTAGCCCTGTCACAAGCATTACTGAGGTTTTGTGTTAAACAAACTCCTTCTTTAAAAGAAATTGCCATATTTTTCCACTGCAGGTTATCTGATGTAAACCTAGGACGCTTGGTACGTGGTGATGACTCTGACTGTCTAGTTCCTCCTGCAGCAAGTGCTGTGATGGGGCTTCTTGAAGACTTAGGTGAGAGTTTCTGTTGCAATTATTACATTAATTTTAGCTTAGCTAATTTTCTCAGATTTAGTCCTGAGTGAAAGACAAATGTAATCTCACCTTGTCGTGTTTTCTGGTTTGTGGCTTTGCCATCTGACATATATTTGACTCCTGCTAATGAGAAGCTTCAGTGAGATCTAAATGTGTTATTTGCAGAAACGGGTCTCAGTCCTGCAGATTTTGTAGATTAGGGAGGGATTATGTGCTATCAACAGATTTAATCTCATTGAAACCATCTAAGACATCTGAGTATTCAAAAACATAAACACTGCTTAGGGATTTCACTTGACAATTTTGATTAATGTGAACAGTTTGGTTTGGGCTGTATTGTGTAAATTCCAACTTTTAAATGGTAGATTTAAATGAGTGGCTTTACAGCCTATGAATATACTGTTTAAGACAGCACTTCAGAATTAGTCTCTGTTACAGTGACTCTTATCGTTGAGACAATGATTTTTGTAACAAAATTGTAAGCAGAACAAATGTACTTGCTAACAAATGTGAATGAAAGGATTTGTGCAAATAAAATAGCAGAAAACCAACAGAACAGTATTTGCTTACTAGAATTAAAGAGGCAACAGGAAACAGCTTTAAACCTGTGGTTTGTATTATTACAGAGCCTCTGAAAGAGTTGCCTGTAATGCCACAGCTGCAGGTGTGGTACAGGCACACAGTGTCAGCCTGTTGCCAGCTGCTTTGCTCTTTGCTGGCTCTTCTTGAGGGCCATGGTAGTGGGTGGCCTGCTAAAGAGTGGCCCTCGCATAGGAACTCTATCTCTGCAGCCCAGCAGAGCCTGGTGCTAGTGCCTTTGCAGCTGAAGGTGGCTGAATGACTTGCTTTGTGTTGCACAGGTGGGAAAACAGTGCTGCTGGTGGGAGTCAGTGGTGCGGTGGGTGCTGCCTTGCAGTGCATACTTCAGAAGGAGGGAGCGGCAACTGTAAGCTGCCTGTGGACATCCCCTCAGCTGCAGACCAAGGTGAGTCTTCTTCTGTCTGCCAGTGCCTAGGTCTCTTTCTGCATCCCTGTTGTCCAGACACTGCTGTTGCCTGTACACACATGGCACTGCTTCCCTTTGCAGCTGTTCCCAAGGAAGAAACTTGTTGCAGCCATGAGCGGCACTGGAGCTTACTGGCAGGCAGTGTGCATTAGGATCTTTTCCCTTCTCCTATTTGCTTTATCAGAAATGATGCTCAGGAAAACAGGGGCTTTTACTAGAATGTTACATATGTAGCAGCAGCTGCTGTAATTTCATTATTTTTATGTTGGTAACTGTGAGGTAAAGAGTTCAGGAGTACAGTTTAGAACAAATAAGTTAGGTCTCCCTTTTTCTTTCACTCTGTGTGAGAGAGGTGCTTGCTTTTTTCTCATCCTCTGATATAAATGAGGTTAAGATTGGATATTAGGAAAAATTTCTCTACAGAAAAAGTAGTCAGGCATTGGAATAGGTTGCCCAGGGGAGGTGGTGTAGTCACTGTTGTGTGGATGTGGCGCTTCAGGACATGACGCAATGGCCATGGTGATGTTAAATCGATGGTTGGACTCAATGATATTACAGGTCTTTTCCAACCGAAACAATTCTATGATTCTATGTTCTGTAGCCATATGTATGAAATTGCTTTCATTAAATTAGTCTTCAAGATTTGAAAATGCTGCCTCTTTGGGCACAAGGAGAAGCTCTGCTTTTATCTTTGGAAAGAACTGTGAAAGAATTCAGGAAAATTCAGGAGCCCTAATCCAAAGGATTTAATTTTCATGGTCTTCCTGTTTGCTTTTTGCAGCGCTTTTAGTAACAGTTTAGCAGTTGGTATGACTTCCTGTCAAACTTCCCAATTTTTTCCTTAGTCCCGAGCTTGATGCCCTGGGAATGTGTGACTTTTGGGCATATGCAGAAGGGTTCAGAAATGATAGAGGTGCTCCAGGGCATGTAACTGGAGGGCCGTCATGCAAAGGACAGGTCTTCTTGTATTTGCTAGCAATTGCCGCAAGGTGGCAGCCAATGCAAAGTGATAGTATCAAACCTCTGGATTTTGAAGGCAAGGACAGGAAGAGGAAATAAGTTTAAGCAGCTGTGATAGTTAGAAAGCTGTTTGGCAAACCTGTGTTTTCACAGCTGTGGATGTTTTTCTCAGGCTTGTCCCAGCTCTGTGCTTTAAGTGACTGACAGCACTCGGGAAACATATGCCTCCCTCAGGAATGGGAGCACTGTGGACTAGCCATGTCTCATTCTTACTTCTCGTTGTTTGGGATTGTGTGAGAGGATTGCTTTGGGCAGGATGGAGTAGGTGACATGGTGACCAGAGGTGTTTCCACTGGTTCGCAGCAAAAGACTTGGACTGAGCCAGTATGTCAGTATGCTGAAGAGAAATCTGTTTCCTTCCATCCAGATGCTTTCCCATAATTGTGCTTTGCTTTTTGGCATGCCCTGTAGCTTACCTCTTGCAGCAGGTCACTGATGGGAAACAGAATAGGAGGCCTAAGCAGGAGTCAGTTTGAGGCTTTGTACACGAGTCTTCCCAAGTTCATTTTAACTTTTGGCAGTAAAGGAGTTTCTGCTTTGCCTGGAGGACTAATCAGCAGAGCTCGAGGGAAACCTACCTTCCTCTTTCCTATGTATAAGCATGGTGCAGTGTAACCCTCAGAGCGCTGCTGAACCTGGCTGAATGTAACTTATGCTTAACTCTAGCTTCTAGATAAAATCTAATGTGTGCAGTTTGAGAAAACTATCCTGTTTCTTATTCCCAGGAGCCGGAGAGTCAGAAAGTGAGCACAGATTTCCTTCTGANGTGGGGGGGGGGGGGCGGCGAGGAACTCCCAAACCATCACAACAAGGCACTGCTAACTTGTGGCAGCCTGTATTTGAAGTACAGCACTGTTAGATAACGTAACTGTAGCTGATGGTGTGAATTTTTTTCCTCTTGGTCATTCAAATTGCTGATTAAGTAAAAACATTTTAAAGGGTCAAAGGTTTTTCCTCTTCATTTTATTTATTTGAAATTCAAGTAAGAAAATGTGTTAGTGGATGTCAAGGTTTTTCCAAAACTTGGAAGAATTAATTCATGTTTTGTTTTTACTGCGCAACACGCTAACTTCAGACATGAATGTTCACTTTATCTCCTTCCTTTGAATGTGATGCCTCTAACAGTAGCAGTTCCTGGGCTGTTGTTTGGAAGTATAATCTATGGCAGCATATTAACTTTGCTTACAAAATGAGGGATGAACTTGCAAGGAGTGCAAGCTCTTTATTGGGATGCATTTGTTTTTGCAGTTTATAACAGGAAAGGTATTGGTATTAAGGGTAGGGGTACCTTATTTGTCTTGATCCATTGGCTGGGCCCATTTGCACTGAAGCAGTAATCCCAGACTTACTGATGTAATGCCTTTCTTGAGTGGGTGTTACATTACCTTTGACTAGCTCCGCTGATTTCTTCTTTTTAACAGATAATACAAGTGTGTTCCTTAGAAATTCTATCAATTTTAATTGAGACATGCAATACTAAGGTTGTAGGGGGATTTGGATCAGGTTTTGTATTTATATGGACTTGTTATTGCTTCTTCTATTCATGCACTTTTGCAAAAAAGCGTTTTGAAAATGATCAAGAGGAAGGTATGTTTTGGTCCACCTTAGGAAGTCTAATAATGTAGATCCAGTTCTGCTGACAAACAGCCTAATACCATCTACCATCTGATTTAATGTGTTTCTTTAAAGCAAGTATTTTCTGTCTTATGGCAGGAAAAGGGAATAAAATAAATAATGGTACATTTTTATTTCCCTGCTTTGACCTGAATGAATAATGGTCACACTTTGCATGTTCTTTTGCCTCTCCACTGTGTGTATTGTTAAGGTAAACAGATTATTAGTGTTTCTTTTTCTTCCATTTTGGGTTTGCTTGACTTTAGTTGTTAAAAATAACCATCGTGGCACAGCTGAGCCGTGTCCTTCCACCCTCCGTGCTTCTTGGGTTTTCAAATAAAATCACAAATGGAAGCAAGCAGTATGTTTCAGAAGGTTCTGTCACAGCTGTGCATAGCTGCCATGAAAAATGCTATCTTTTTGCACTGATGTGTTAGATGTAGCTAACATAAGTTATAAATCAAGAGATTAAAAACTTGATCCTTCTAGTAGAAAAAGGTAAATTGGTATTGTTCTGTTCCAAGGAGAACCTGATCTGTAAACTGATGTGCAAAATTATTTTTTTCATGAGAGTTGTAAAAAAACTTTGAATCGTGTTCCAATTCCTCATCCCATCTCTTAAGTTTTACTACCTGGCCTAATTTCATACCCAGGAAACTGAGGGCTTTTGCATTTCTGATATTTCAAATATGTTTACCTTTGATCATGTATTTTAAAATGGCTTTTTTTAGCAATCAGTTGTAAGATTGGGGAAATGAAATTTTTATGTAGACTACATAGCAAAATGGATTTCAGTTATCTGGAATATACAGCTACTTTGTACTATTATCATTAACTACTTGGCTAGAAAGTCTGTATTGTTTTAACATTTGGTGTTCTGTCCTGGGAATGGGTGGTGCTTCTTAATCTGCTTCCACTTAAATCTTGGTGGAAAAAGTCATGTTTTGTCATGAGGTAAAGTTTGAGTTTATTTATTTGCATGGCTCTTCCCAGAAAAAATATTTACTGGTGAGAAGGCAGGATACTACTGGAGTATTAGCTTGCTTTGTCTTCAGTGTGTTGCCTAGTACATTAAGGATGAGTTGGCATGATGCTTGCCATTTCTTCCTCTAGGATGCCTGGTGGGACACAACCTTGCTGTCCAGGGAGCAGCAGCCAGTCACTCGTGCTGTGGCTGCACATTAACCCTCTTGGGTATCTCCTTGACCTTCTAGCTACGCCTGCATGTAGCGTCTGGTTCATGTCAGACACGTCCTCTATCTGAGGATTGTGTGGTGCGTTTGCTAGGGAGGTTGGATGTGATGGCTTCATAGGTCTTTTCCATCTCTAGCATCTGTTATTTGTTTCTGATGTAGGAGATAAGCCTGCACATACCTCCAGAGGCATTCTGTTTGCTTTAGTAATTTACAGGCAGTCAAAAGAGTAGGTTATGGCAAGAGAGGGAAAAAAACAAGGGGTGTATGGCCACAACTTCTTTTGAGTAAAAGCAAAATGGCCTGATGGAGATCATATAAATCTGTTCTAAAGACACTCAAAATTTTGTAAATAACTATTTTATTTTACTTTCAATGGACACATTCTAGTCACAGTCAAACTAGTTTCTGAATATGATTATTTTCTAAATAACAAAGGAAACAAAATTCTGTGAAATGTTCATGATATATATACTTGATTGACTCTCTAGGAACTTTTCCAGAAGTGGCATTTGAAATGCTTGCTTATAGCAAGACAGAATTGTATCTGTACCCTTTTCGTTTGTGTTTCCTTACTTTGTGAAGTAAGGAAAAGAAAATCATGATGGGGAAGGCTCTAAGATCAGTGTGTCTTCAACCTACAGGACTACTTCTTACTCCAGTGTGATACAGCTTTTTTTCATGGAGGAGGCAGGGGAAGGGAATGAGATGAAAAGTTCAGATTTTCTAATATGTGCAAAGTTAGCCATCCAAACTAGTATTAACATTGGCTACAAAAACTGTTATATTCAGCTGTTAAGAACATTTTTGAGCACTATGATTGGTAGTCACAGAAATGAACACTTGAACAGGTTGGTTGTTTTCTGGCATTGTAGATACATTGGATCAATTCTGTCATATATATGTGGGCTGAACATTTGTCATAACTATTACTTGTTGCATACGGCTCTCAACTGGTTCATAGTTTCACGTTGCTGAGCAGTGTACAAAGCTCATAGTCCTTGTCTCAATGGCATTGCTTGGGAAGACATTCAGTATAGGAATTATAACTGCTAGAGAATATTTTCTAAAAAAAAAAAAAAAAGGCAAGCTAGGTTCATGTAACTGAGAATAATCACTGTCTTCCTCTGTTTTGATGATGTTGACTGTTAAGTAGACTGCCTCCTTTTGTAGGGGAAAGTGTATCTTCAGCATGGTAATCGTAGAATCATAGAATAGGCTGGGCTGGAAAGGACCTCCAAAGGTCATCTAGTCTGACCCCTGCTGTAGTGAGCAGGGGCATCCTCAACTAGACCAGGTTGCCCAGAGCCCTGTCGAGCCTCACCTTGAATACATCCAGGGAAGGGGCTCCAGCCACCTTCCTGAGCAACCTGTTCCAGTGTTCCACCACTCTCATAGTAAAGAACTTGTTCCTAACATCGTCTGAATCTGCTTTTCTCTAGTTTGAAGCCATTGCCCCTTGTCCTGTCACCACAGGCCTTTGTAAACAGTCTCTCTCCATCCTTCTTGTAGGCCCCCATCAGGTACTGGAAGGCTGCTATTAGGTCTCCTCAGAGCCTTCTCTTCTCCAAGTTGAACAATCCCAGCTCCCTCAGCCTGTCGTTGTAGCAGAGTGCTCCAACCCCCTGATCATTTTCATGGCCCTCCTCTGGACCCACTCCATCAGGTCCATAGCTTTCCCATATTGAGGGCTCCAGAGCTAGACACAGTGATGTCTCACTAATGCAGAGTAAAATGGCAGAATCACCTCTCTGGATCTGCTGGCAAAGCATCTTTCGATGCAGCCCAGAATGTGATTTGCGTTCTGGCTGCAAGCTTACGCTGTCTGCTCATGTCCAGCTTCTCATCCATCAGCACCCCCAAGTCCTTTTCAACAGTGGTGCTTTCTATCATCTCATCCCCCACTCTGTATTGATAGTGAAGATTGTTCCGGCCCAGGTGCAGAACCCTGCACATTCTCATGTTGAATCTCATGAGATTCACCTGGGCCCACCTCTCCAGCTCGCCCAGGCCCCTCTGGATGACATCCTATCCCCCTGGCATATTGACAGCACCACTCAGTTTGGTGTCATCTGCAAACTCGCCGATGGTGCACTCCATCCAAATGTCTATGTTGTTGATAGAAATATTTAATAACACATGTCCCCATACGGACCCCTGTGGGACATCAGTTGTCACTACTCTTCATCTGGACTTTAAGCCATTGGGCACCACACTCTGGATACGACCATCCAGCCAATTCCTTATCCACTGAACAGTCCACCCACCAAATCTGTATCTCTCCAACTTGGCTAGCAGGATGTTGTGGGGACCATGTCACCTTATCATAGAAAGCCACTGAGTTAGTTGGGCAGGATTTGCCCTTAGTAAAACCATGCTAGGTGTCATGAATTTCCTCCCTGTCCTCCATATGCCCTAGCATGGCATCTAGGAGGATCTGTTCCATGATCATCCCAGGAGGAGGTGAAGCTGACATGAATGCTTTCTTGGCACACAAGTAATTTCAGCTTTTTTTGTGTAAATTTATTGCAGATTCCTCAATATTATTTGACCTGACATTGGTCAGGCATTATGATTTATGTGTCCTTCTAGGAGTTGCCTGTAAGTTGATATTCACAGCAGACACAGGAGCGTAAGCAGTTTGGATAAGGCTGAATAGCTGAACACTGTTTGCAGGCAGTCATAGGAGGGCTGCAGGACTTCAGACTGAAACCTGAATCAGCTCATTGCATTAGTCATTTGTCAAGCAAATAAATCTTCTCCCACACGTTTGGCTTTGTTTCCTTGTGTGGATCTCTAAGGAGGGTTAGCCCATCCTTGTGTCTTCTGAGGGGAAGACAGAGAGTTTTTAGCTTTCTTCCTTTTCCACCACAGATATGCTCTTCTCCACTGCCGGATGCTCAGCTGTGCCAAAAACCTGCTATCCTGACAGGATTTGTAGCTTTCTTGGCAGGAGCGTTGGGCAGGGTTGCATCAGAGCACTTTTGGCCAAAAAAGAGTTGGAACGCTTGTCAGTCACAAATCAATTCATACAGAGGCTCATAGAGTTTGTGACACTTAGTAGTAATTTACATTTTTTCAAACTATTCCCCACATCCCTAGATCTCTGGAAATTTTTTTTACATTCAGGCTTGAAGCAGTGCTGTGCCCATATTTTACTTGTCTAGTGAATCTCTGGTGCTGTCCATCTCATGCTGATTCCAGTAGTTGGTACAAGGCCCTGTTTCAGAGGAGGAAGGAAAGGAAGACATTTTTGCCTCTGATTGTAGGAATTTTTTGTAGTAACCATTTTTGCTTCAACATCTGTCAGGTTGAAATAAATCAGAGGCACTGATCAGCCAACGTGAACTGAGAAGGTTTAATTGATATTCTTCTGAGACACTGATGTTTCCAGATCAGGTCATTTTGCATTCTTGTCAGCTGACCTGGTTTTCTGCTGTCAGATAATCTGACTGTACTCTTTATAGTTGTCCATTTACTGTTTTTCAACCCTTCTCTTTATTAAGTCTCCCCAAGTTATCTTGTTGGACAGGACTTTGGACAATGATAGGGCGTTTTCTTTGAAAATACGTAATCCCCTTTAAATATTACTGTGCTAACTCTAACCCCACTTGCCTGATTTGTTTGCCTGACTTAATTTTAAATGCTGTTGTTGTTTAATATCATATAGGATAGGAATCAAGCCATCAAGTGGAATTTTTTGTTGCTGTTGTCTGCAGATAACTTTGCTCAATAGACTATTACTGTATATTATAATACTACATTGTTTATATCATTATAATACGTTGTAATATTATATCTGAATATTGTAAGATGCACATTCAAGAATGCATTTCTAACATTAAATGTCCATTTTGTTTCTGGTGGGGTTATTTGGGCCATCCCTAGCTTCACCATGCAGATGTAGTGGTAATTGGCAGTACAAAACCTGATGATGTCCCTGTGAGCTGGATAAAACCTGGAACCACCATAATCAGTTGTTCTCGTGACTTGCTGTCAGGTAAGAAGTCTTAAAAGATAGCAGTTCTTGAAAGAGAGATATGATGAGTCTTTGAGATAAGTGCGTGACATGTTGGTGACAGCACAATGTGGTTAAGGCAATGTCTATGGGAGACTGTCTTTAGAGGTGGGTGTTTGTATACAGGGGTTGTATACCTATCTCTGATGTGTAAATGGAAGAAAGATGTCAGGAAATAGTAGGTTTTTCATACCAGGATTGTTAAATAAGTGATGATCCTATAGATTCAATAATTGAAGGAATGCTTCCAGGTCATCAGATGAGCTGTTGTGTAGTGCTGTTTTGAACGATGTGTTACAGTTTGACTTCTGTGAACTCACTTGAAACATGAAGAAAAGAGAATACCAACTGCAAAGTGCTGTGAAGCTGTATGCAGAGAATGGTGCAGGAGGAAGTAGAGACATTACAAGTAGCTAAGATCAAGCAGAATGTATCTTGCAGTAATTACTCCTAGAAAAAGAGTTTGAATTCTCCTTCCTCATCCTCCCCTAACTGAGGGACTATGTATTCGTTGATTTCTTAGTTGAAAAATGCTACAGAATTTCATTAGGTATAAAANGTTTGTATACCTGTGTCCAGATAGGATAATATTGCAAATGAATATGAAGATAAGGAGTGGGCACCACTAATGACTGAAGTCTCCTGGCTTTGTGTGCAGCCTGGTGCAAGTGCTACTTTGAGATACTTAATTTCCTTCCATGGCAGAGAGAGTCTGGGTCTTCAGAGACCTAAAGGTTATGTAGTATAACTGCACACTGTGTCTTGAGACTTAAGTGTCTTCATGCCTTAATTGCTCTGTAGAACTGCAGGTAATATTAGTGTTTTGCTTCCCTAAAAGTGTGTTGTTGGGAAAACTTCGTTAAAAAGTTCGAGCGGTGTTCGTGTACCACAGCAAAGTTTATCCTTAAAGCAGGAAATGTAAGCTGTGGCATAAACATGTAGATATCTTTGTGTTTTACAAGTTATATCAGTGGGCTGTGCTAAGTGCAGCATTGGTTTGGAAAGGCAGTGTGGAATTTTTATCAAGATAATTTAAATAGAACTTACCTACCAAATGTCCATCTGACTTTATGGTTATGCTTTGGAGATTGTCAGAATCTTGGAGAAACTCCAAAAGAATAGCAGAGATGCATTTTAGCAGCTTGAAAAAATGCTGGCCTCAAGACTTGATAGAGAAGTACATGAAGCAGGTGTCTCTGTGACAGGGAGAATGCACTTAGTTAATTGCAAGATACATATTGTGGAGCAGTTGACCTTGGGGAAACAACTGAATCTTCCAACTCACTTCACTATGTCCTATAGTCTGGCTGANGGATGCATTCCTGAGCAAACTACTTTGGTGGATCCTGCCTTGGTGGGGCAGTTGGGCTCAATGATTTCTGGAGGTCACTTCCAACTTCTCAAGTTCTGTGATTCTGTGAAACTAAGAAAGCCTCTCAGAAATTATTCTGTTCTGCTGCTAGAATTGTCTTTTCTGTACAATTTCTCTAGCTATTGTCTAGATTTTTCATATGTATATGAANGCAGCTTGAAAAAATGCTGGCCTCAAGACTTGATAGAGAAGTACATGAAGCAGGTGTCTCTGTGACAGGGAGAATGCACTTAGTTAATTGCAAGATACATATTGTGGAGCAGTTGACCTTGGGGAAACAACTGAATCTTCCAACTCACTTCACTATGTCCTATAGTCTGGCTGAGGTGCCTGGAAATTGTTTGGGGGTGGGGGTGGGGGTGTTTTGTTGTTGTTGGGGTTTTTATTTGTTTGTTTTAGAATTTTTATTTAGAAATATGCAATATATCCTCTGTGGGGTTACAGGAACTAAATGAAGATTGAAAGCAACAGTGGACATGAAGTGACTTTTATTCTTGCTAGGTGCTGGCTAGATTTCTGTTTTACATAGTTATATATGTAGTCTAACATGCTTGCTTTAAAAACACTCAATTTTCAAGGACATAGCTGAATTGTGCAGCTGTAATGATGAAAAATAATTATGCCTCTCCTGGCTTACAAGTATTGTTTCTAATCTATCAAAGATTTTGAAATTATCACAATTTTAAAGCATTCTGCAGTTTCTAGGACTACAACGTCTTATTCTGCTTCATTCATGATTTTGAAATCAAGTAAGCTGTCATAGTGTCTTGCAGGGAAGTACTTTATGTATAAATATGTAGAAACTAAAATGAAAATCAAGTTTCTGAATAAAACTTAGATGCCAGAATTAATTGAGGTTTGATGTCCAACTCCTTTGGAATCACTTGAAAGCCCACATGGTTTAAGTTAATGGGAAATTCAACCATTTCCCCACCTCTCTATTCTAAGCTGCCTGTTCAGGCAGGTAGTGCATGACAGCAACTCTCACCCAGTCTGCACAGTTGGATACAAATAAATGGGCCATCATTAGCATGAGTCAGAGGATAGAGCACAATGTCTGCAGTTCAGCTGATCTTTTGGCCATAATCCAAACCAGAAATTGCAATTCTGGCTCCCATCTGAAAAGCTTATCCTAAGAGAGCCGTTGCAATCCTGTGATTGTCTAACTCCATCTTCACTCCTTTAAAAGCCTTGTTAGTCATTTGTAGGGTGGGGGTGTAGCATAAGTAGCCTGAGAGATGTAGTTTGTTGAAGGGAAATGTCTAATTCTGATATGTATATTTACACACATTCTAGCTCTGCACTGATAAAGAGGTCATATTAAGCTAAATAACATAAAAAGTCAAAATATTTCTGTAAAGCACAGCTGTCTGAAAGGGGACTTTAAACTTCATTCTTCCTACTTCATTTGTGTCTTTGGCAGCTCTCCCAGCCTGGTCTCTGAGCAACAACAATCAACTTATGACCGTGATAGACAATTCCAGTAAAATTCTTCTGTCTGAATCTAAAACTAAACATCTCCACAATATTATTCTTTTTGGTGGATTTTTTTCTTTGTTTGTGGATTTTGTTTTGGGTTTTGTTTTGCTTTTGTTTGGTGTTTTTTTCTTTGTTTGGTTTTTGTTTTTTAATGGAAAGTGTTAATGCAATTAGAAGGACTTTTCAGACACTTAATGTCAGGACTGTCACCTTCTGCTTGGTTAACTTTGTCTCTGACATATAGATGCCTACTGGCAAGATAGTTTGAGAAAGGATTAGAAAACATACTTAATTGAGGGTTTGCCAAAAGGGTCTCTTGCTGTCTTGGTCATGCATGTGAGAGAGTGGGCTGGAGCTAGATATGGTGTGGTGGGTTGCCGTGCTGGTACCTCTGCAAACCTCAGTCTTGCTCTCTGGCTCCAGCCTGAGGTTTCTGTGCCCTGCCGCCCACCTCTCCTTGTCATGAGGGTTAATCGTGCAAGATAACTTGAGCATTTTATGATCAATACAAATGGGATGAGTAAAGTGAGAGCTTTACTAGATCACAGTTTGCACTTCAGTTTTCCCGTGGGAGAATGGTCAAAACTAGGGGCACACAGTTGTTATTTTTTATTACAATTGTGTCTATGCCCTTCAAAATGCAACGAGGGCCCTGGTA
Organism: Ramphastos sulfuratus; assembly: GCA_013399055.1. Lineage (NCBI taxonomy): Eukaryota > Metazoa > Chordata > Aves > Piciformes > Ramphastidae > Ramphastos > Ramphastos sulfuratus. The sequence continues at coordinate 6,053 of WBNM01022544.1, read as the reverse complement.
TGCCTACAGAGAACAGAATGTGAATTTTGGAGAAATTGTGTCTAGATAAAAGTCAATAAGCAACAAGAGAAGAACAAGCCAACAGAAGGATTGCATAAAAAGTGCAGAACAATGTGTTTAGTTAAGGTAGCTGATGTACAATTACTATGTGCTATATTGCCACTGGAAATAACTGTAGCAATCTCTAAAGCTGGGATCATTCAGTATCTTGCAGGCTTTTCAGAATATCTACTTTTAATGTCATACTGTTGAAGATAACTTTTACTGCTCAAAAAATGTCACCTATTCTGATTCCAAGTTATAAATCCCATTGGTTAATAATCCTGTCTACACTTCCGTTATCCCTTCATCGGTCTTTTCTATTGTAATGGCTGTGTGGAGATGAAAGCAGTCTTTCCCATGCTCATTTAGGAGTTCTGGTTTAAAATATATAGCTTTACATATCCTCACAGCCATTCACCTTTTAAAATTACTGGGTTTTTAGCGGTCCCAAAGCAATTATTTGGATCCTGGAGTTAACCTCTGTGTTCCTTTATTTTCTTTTTCAAGTATGTGTATGCTTGATCACATTACACAAACACACATACATATAGGCTTCAGAGTATACAATTGCTCCCTGGTTTTTACACTGTATCCATCCTCCTGGGTGATTTCATTTGAAGTATTAAAGAAGCTACCTGTAATTTTATCAATGACATTCTTAAATGTCAAGTCAACAACCCAGATTTTCATATTCACATGATCCCACTCACAAAAGCTTTGTAACTTAGTGCAATGCTTCTCTTTTACAGAGAAACACAACTATGGTCAACAGAACACCCATACTGCTGAAAATGCTGTTGGTTCTCTTGCAGTAGCAGTGCGCATGCAGGTTAGTGTAACACTGTAAATGTAAATTTGTTGTGTAAATCGTAGAAATTCCTTCTACAGTTTAGGTTTTAATTTTTGGTTTGCTCCTTTGGATGCCTTCCATTTTAATAGCAGCTCTTAATCAATTAGGGTGAATCATACCTTCTAACATTTGGTTAGAGGAAAAGGTAAATTAAAAATCCAGCATTTCATAATTCTGGTGATTACAGTAAAGCTTGGCAGAAGCACCTGTATCAGTAGAGTGACGTTACGTGTTCTTGTAGGACAGTGAAGGTTAATTACATCTCTGCAAATTTTTTGTGGCGTCAAAAGTTTGTTTTCTCTGGAAGCAACATGCGTCGGTGAGCAAAAAATTAATATTTTCCATTATTTTTAAGGTGTGAGAGAAGAACAGTAATTCTCCATTTTACCAGAATACAATCTCCAAGTGCCTAATTAAAGACTTTGCCACTTATTGTTAATGGTGCTGGTTCTTTTCGAAATGTGGACAAACAATAGGACTAATAGCGCAGTGGTTTTTTCTTTCATCCAAAATCAGAAAGAGTTTTCATTTCTTTTTCCTGTTAGACTCTACTATTGAGGTTATTTCAATATGCTCTTGAGATTGTTTGAAATTAGTGTTTAGTGTTTATGATGCAGCTGTTGTCTGCTGTTTTCTTGTTTAAAAACAGAACATGGTAAAAAACATGGAGCGATGGATCCAGTCCCAGCAGTACAGGAAGTGGAACCTTCACTGCTTGAATCTGCAGCCCCTATCCCCAGTGCCCAGGTAACAAGTGATTTCTTTTTTTGATGAAATGAAAATAGAATAGGCAAGTGGTAAGTGTGAGAGTGAACCTAAAAATAGTCTGTACCTAATTAATCTTTAATGTGTTTCTGTGGGCTACACATTGTGGTGTTTTGTTGTATGCCTCCCTGTGACCATGTCCTTCAGTTTCCTATAAATTTTTACTTCCATGATGTGCATTGGAGCAAAGCTTTATAGAGACCCAAGACTGGAAGGTTTCACTGAGGGAGAGAAGTGAAAGCTTGTGTAATATCAACAGAAATACAGAATTTAAGCAGTTCCTAATCGCTAAACCCTAATGTAGGAAGGTGTTTATGGATCTAACTAAGGTTTAGCAATTTCAATGGCACTGGATCTTTGTATTTTATTCTCTTCCTTCAGCAGAAATACTTTCTTCTTTGTGAGACTTTTTAATTCCTGTGAAGATGTGAAAAGCAAGAAGTGTATTTATTCTCCTAGCCAGGGTCTTTTCAGTCAGTTCCTGTCATTCACCTCCCAAGGCCCATGTCTGGGCCACAGGGATTCTGGATCTGCCTTGGCATGATTGCTGACATCTCTTGAAATTTAGAGTAGCCTGAGCCGCATGCTCTGCTAAAGTATTTTGCTGTGTTTGCTGTGTTGGGTAATAGAGAAAGAAACTAAGGTTTTGAAGCAAGGTTCTTCCATGTAGGAAACTGCTGGCATTTTTTATGCCTGTTTGTATGTCTGCTTGTGGGCCGCACAAATGCTGAAGGGAACACCTGTAGAAAGAAAGGCCAAGAGAAGAGAAGACTCAGGACGATCTTATTAATGTGTGTAAATACAATGTATATAAATACAAGAACACAAAGGGTACAAAGAGAAGGAAGCCAGGGTTTTTTCAGTTGTGCCCAGTGACAGGACCAGAGGCAATGAGCACAAACTGAAGCACAGGAGATTCCCTCTGAACATCAGGAAACACCTTTTTTACTGTGAGGGTAACCATGCAGTGGCAGGGGTTGTCCAGATAGATTGTGGAGTCTCCCTTCTTGGAGATGTTCAAAAGCCAAGTGGATGAAGTGCTGAGCAACCACCTGTCTCTAAGTGCCCCTGTATGAGCAAAGAGTTGGACCCAGAGATCCTTTCCAACCTCACACACTCTGATTCTGCAATTCTGAATCTCACTATTGTGGTTTTGTTTTGATTTTTTAATTTGGGGGTTTTGTGGGTTTTTTTGTTGGGTTTGTTTTTTGGTTGTGGGGTTTTTTTCCCCCTAAGCATTTTGATTCAGTTTTCATTGTCTTTTGCAACGGTTTAGTGGGAATGGACACAATTGTAATTCAAAACAGGTATCAAAGGAGTTGGTTTTAAGTTGTACCTGGGAGTGCAAGAAGGAAGAAATGGTTGAATTTTTCCTGAGCTAGCATGTAGCATTTCCAGAATTAAAGACTGAAAAATCTGCATTGTTACACAGTTAAAAAGTAGATTAAAACATGTATTATCATGAGTGTAACAATGAACTCTCAAAAAAATATCATCAACCGTCACATTGTGTTTAGTAATAAATATTTAAATAATATATAATGATCTACAATCAGTAATGAGACTTTCATTTATTCAACTCTATAGCTTTATGTTTTTTTTCTTTTAAATGTAAAGTACCTCATCAGATGGGAAGTATCCTAAAATGAAATGCAGTCTTACTGTAATACATCGTGTTGTCTGGAAACAGATGGAGTTTTCATTTAAAATGAAGCAAAGGCTACTTAAGCACCAAAACTCGGAACATCTGCTTTTTGATTTCCACATATTTCCAAAGATACTAGAAATGGAATGAGAGATTTTGTTCCAAGTAGGCAATAACAAAATTCCATAACACAGGCAGAGCAGATGTAGAGCCTTTCCCTATTTTTTTTTTAATTATGACTTAACCACAGTGAAAGGTAGACTTCTTGCTTAGCAATTCTCATTCATACAGAAGAACTACCATTGCACATTTCTACCAACGCTGAAAAACATAACTTATTGAACAATTCTGCTCTTTCCAGTACAGAGAATATATTGACAAAAGGTTATAATCAAATCTTTCATTTCCTGTGCTTCAGAAAATATTTTTATCAGAAATAATCATAGAATCATAGAATGGTAAGGTTGGAAGGAACCTCAAGGATCATCTAGTTCCAACCCCCTGCCATAGGCAGGGACACCTCCCACTAGTACAGGTCACTCAAGGCCTCGTCCAACCTGGCCTTCAACACCTCCAGGGAGGGAGCAGCCACAACCTCCCTGGGCAACCTGTGCCAGTGCCTCACCACCCTCACTGGAAAGAACTTCCTCCTAACATCTAGTCTAAATCTTCCCTCTGCCAGTTTAAACCCATTGCCCCTTGTCCTGTCATTGCAAGCCCTTGTAAATAGTCCCTCCCCAGCCTTCCTGTAGGCCCCCCTCAGATACTGGAAGGCTACTATAAGATCTCCTCGAAGCCTTCTCTTCTCCAGGCTGAAGAGTCCCAACTCTCTCAGCCTGTCCTCACAGGAGAGATGCTCCAGCCCTCTGATCCTCTCCGTGGCCCTCCTCTGGACCTGCTCCAACAGTTCCAATAGACAAGACGTAAACATTTCATATGTGGTTTTTAGCCCTAGTAGTATTTAAGGTTTAAGTGTCAGTTCATTGCAAAATTATACCTTTTATCACTTTATTGCATGTATCAGTGGGTAATATTAAAGTCTAGTTACTTTGAAGGTTCTTGGGGGAATTTCAAATGGGAAAATTATAACAGGAATGGTTTTACCAGTGGATAAATGTTAGCATCAGCTGCCAATTGCACTTCTAAAAATACTTGCCATTGTGTTTACCTAGAAATTATGTACATTTTGATTTGTTTATAAAATGTGCAGCTTAGTCAGTTTTGCTTCTTATATTTTTTGCCAGTAGAGGTACCAGCACAGCAGGAAAAACCTCAGTTGTTTCTTCCGGAAAACTGAGGGATAGGCATTCATGTTCCAAGATCATGTCTCATGAGATGAGGAAACTGGAAAGTCTGAAATTGCTGCAGGGAGTCTTGATAGTCTGGCCTGAGATTTAAAATAATAGCTTCTGTCCTTTAGTAAAGAGGCTGACGTATTTAATAGGAGAAAAGCAGGGGGGGATTGGGGAAAGAAAGAAGGAAAAAAAAAAAGTCAGATTAACTTTGTCATATTAATCTACATTCTCCTCCCCTTGCCAAATATGTAATTTGCTTTAATAGAACAGTCACCCTGCTAATTTTATTTGCTCAAATCTTTACAGGACCACATCAACTTACCATTTTTTTTCTGGGACTCAAGGTGTTTTTATGGAGAGTTCTGAATGAAAACTTTAAATACTCTTTTTCACGTCATGTTTGTAAACCACTCCATGTTGCATCCTCAATATGCTGTTATGATTAGATGTGTTTGAAGTAATGTATAACAAAGCCAAAGGTACATCACATCCATCTGTGCAAATGAATGTACTCAATATGCCTTTCAAAGAAAGCAGATTCTGGATTGGCATCTGCAACCCAACAGTGCTGTGACTGAGTAGCTTCTTGTCCTCCAGTACTGGATTATGTCATCATTTGGATGGATGATTTCTGGGTTTCGCTTAGCTGCTGCAGGGTTCAAAAGTGGAAAGAACTGAACAATGGTCCCAGTTTAGGATGTCCTTAAAGAATCGCAATTAAGTTGGCACAAACTGATCATTTGCTGGTGGATGCAGACTAGCCGGAGTCCACACACAGAGCTGAGATCTGGCAGTAGTTCTGTGTTCATCTGTGGATATTTGAGGTCTTGCAGACACACTTGAAGGTTCAAGACATCAGCTTTGATGCCACTGCCAGATTCTATCTGAAGAAATTTGTAATCAACTGAAGCTGCAAGAAAGAATTTAACCTGGTTAGGCTGAAAGTAATTAATCTCTTGGCAATTTTTTAACTTGCTTTTGTGGTGATATGAGCAATTCAAAGCCAGAGGAGAGAACTCCTCACATCTTGTGTGCTGGGCCCTGGACTTTTTGTTGTTGTGGGAGCCTACAGCTGGTAAACCCTTATGCGGACATAAAGGGGAATTAGGTCAAACTCAAAGGCCTTGTTTCCTTTGGTGCCCTCATGAAGGACTAGTGAGGCTTAGTGGTAGCCTCTGATGAAAGACTCTCCATGTACAAGCAGCAGATTTAGTTAATGTGCTTGTGATGACTGGTCCAGTAATAGATGCACTTTTTATGTGCTGAAATATACTAGAGGAGAGGAGAACTAAACCAAACTCAGGACCATTCATTCTGGTGGGACATGCTGGAGCATCCAGCAGACGTCTCTAACTTCATAAGAAAGCCTTACACAATACTTGGAATCCAATTAAACAAGAGAATTCTGCAGAATTCTAACAATTCTAACAATTCGCTGGAGGGATACAGGCTCTTC
>WBNM01022543.1:0-11434 GCA_013399055.1 Ramphastos sulfuratus | reverse complement strand
CAGGCTGCAGAGCTGCTGAGGGGCCTGGAGCAGCTCTGGGAGGAGCAAAGGCTGAGAGCCCTGGGGCTGAGAGCCTGCACAAGAGCAGCCCCAGAGAGCATCTGAGCAATGCTCAGCAAGAGCTAAAGGAGCTGTGGGGGGCAAGAGCCTGGGGCCAGACTCTTGTCAGTGGTGCCCAGGGACAGGCCAAGGGGCAGCAAGGGGCACAAAGTGGCAGGCAGGAGGTTGGATGTGAAGAGGAGGAGAAAGTTGTTTGTTGTGAGGGTGCTGGAGGCCTGGAGCAGGCTGCCCAGAGAGGTTGTGCAGTGTCCTTGTGTGGAGAGCTTCCAACCCCCCTGGGCACTGTGCTGCTGGGCAAGCTGCTGTGGGTGCCCTGCTTTAGGAGTGGGGCTGGGCTGGATGACCTGCAGAGGTCCCTTCCAACCCCAACCACTCTGTGATGAAGGAGCAGGAACACTCTGCATGTCCAGATGGGTGTTTCTGTGCTGCAGTGCCAGGAAATCCTTCCTCCTGCTGCTGATCCATGGCTGTCAGCAGGATTCCCATCAGTCAGGCATGGAGATGCCAGCCTTTCCACACCAGTGCAGGTGTCCCAGCAGAGCTGGCAGCACACTGGGTCACATCCAGGTTTGCCTGCTGGTGCCTGGCCACGTCTGTCCTGTGCTGTCTGTTCCTGCCCCTGGGGAGGAACAATCTCCTGCAGCAGGACAGCTGAGGGGGGAGCTGCTGGGAAGCAGCTGCAAGGAGGAGCTGGGAGTGCTGGGGGACAACAAGTTCCCATGGGGCAGCAATGTGCCCTGGGGGGCATTCAGCCCTCTCTGTCCTATTTTCCATGTGGCTCCATTGCTGTGGTGCCCACAGAGAGCTGCTTCTCTTAAGGGGGCCACCCTCAGAGTGCCACCCTAAGTGTGCCACCACCAGACAGGCACATCTCTGGAGGCTGTCCCCTGCTCTGTGTGTCCCTTTCTGTCCCCTCTCTGGGCTCTGGGGTGCTGTAGGTTGGGGTGGCTGTTGCCCTAATTCTCAGCTGCTTTGGGCTGAGGCTCTCCAGACCACTCTTTGCCTTCTCTGGGCAAATTTTTTTCCAGTGGGAATTGCCACAGGGGACAGCCAAGAGGCCACTGCAGCCTCAAGTCCTCCTTCACTTTTGCTTTGGACAGGTTTTGACAAGCAGAAAAATGCTCCTGCAGGCTCCAGCAGTGAGGAAACCCTTCCTGAAGCAGGGCAGGAGCCATCAGGGGCAGGCTACAGCCCTGCCTCATACCATTCCTGGGCTCCTGCCTCCCTTTAGGAGGTGACTCCTTTCTCTCTCCTGCCCTCAGCAGCAGCAGTCAAGACCCAACACAAACAGGATCTGGAGGGAGCTGTGGGAGCTGCAGCACAGAATCATAGAATTCAGCAGGTAGGAAAAGACCTCTGGCATCATCGAGCAGCTGAGGCAGCTGGGGGGGGTTAGTCTGGAGGAGAGGAGGCTGAGGGAAACCTCATTGCTCTCTACAGCTCCTTCAAAGGAGGCTGGAGCCAGGTGGGGGTTAGGCTCTGCTCCCTAGGATCAAGTGCAAGAAAGAGAGGCAATGGCCTGAAATTGTGCCAGGGCAGGGTTAGGTTGGAGATGAGGACAAATTTCTTTGCTGCAAGAGTGCTCAGAGATTGGCACAGGCTGCCCAGGGAGGTGGTGGAGTCCCCATCCCTGGAGGTGCCCCAGACAGGTGTGCCCATGGCACTTGCGGCCAGGGTTTGGTGGCCNCTCCCGGGGCAGGATCAGCCTCTCCCTGTGCTGTGGCTCGCAGCAGCTCTCCCTCAGCAAGCTTCCCTATTTTTAACCTGCCCCAGGGGCAGTGCTGGCTCTGGTGTCCGCTGCTGCTTTGGTGGCTTAATGTGACTCTCGGGGCGAGCTCTGTGAGCGGCAGGGGAGGTGGAGGAGGAGCTGCTGGCTGTGGCCCTGGGGGCTGCCGGCAGTGAGAGCTGGAAGCGCTCCCGCAGGGCTCCTCCCCGGGCGCAGCGCTGCGGTCAGCGCAGCTTTGTGCTGCTGTTTGCAGAGAGCTGCTGGGCTGGGGCAGCTGCAGAGTAAACATCCTCCACTGCCCTCGGCCTGCGGCTCAGGGCAGCCCCAGCCTGGCACAGACATCACAGGGGGCTGCAAGGGACCTCCAAAGCTCAGCCAGTCCAACCCCAGCCAGAGCAGGAGCAGCCNAGCAGGAGCAGCCAGAGCAGGTCACACAGGAACACATCCAGGCAGGGTTTGGATATCTCCAGAGAGGGAGACTCCACAACCCCCCTGGGCAGCCTGTGCCAGGGCTCTGTCACCCTCACAGTGGAAGAAATTCCTCCTCATGTTTAAATGAAACTTCCTATGCCTCAGCTTCCACCCAGTGCCCCTTGTGCTGGCATTGGGCATCACCCAGCAGAGGCCTGGCTCCAGCATCCTGGCACTCAACTGCACATCTTTATAACCATTGCTGAGATCACTTCTCAGGCTCCTCCTCTCCAAGCTCCCAGCCCCCTCAGGCTCTCCTCCTAACAGAGCTGTTCTGCTTCCTTCAGCATCTTTGTGGCTCTGTGCTGGACTCTCTCAAGATGGTTGTGCTGGGCAAAAGAATGGAGCTGCAGGGTGCCCAGCTGGGTGCAAGGTTGGTGGCTGGCACTGCACAACCTCCTGTTGCTTCTGTGTGGTGCTGAGAGGGATTTCAGAGAGCCATGGAATTGTTTGGGTTGGAAAAATGCCTCCAGGGTCATCCAGTCCAACCAGCAACCCATCACCACCATGGGCACAGGTGCCATGGGCACACCTCTCTTGAACACCTCCAGGGATGGGGACTCCACCACCTCCCTGGGCAGCCTGTGCCAATCCCTGACCACTCTCGCAGCAAAGACATTTGTCCTCATCTCCAACCTAACCCTGCCCTGGCACAATTTCAGGTCAGTTCCTCCCCTATCACCTGACACTAGTGAGCAGAGCCCAACCCCCACCTGGCTCCAGCCTCCTCTCAGGCAGCTGCAGAGAGCAATGAGGTCTCTCTTCAGCCTCCCTTTCTCCAGATTACTCAACCCCATTCCCTCAGCTGCTCCTCCCCAGCCCTGTTCTCCAGACCCTTCCCCAGCTTCATTGCCCTTCTCTGGACTTGCTCCAGCCCCTCAGTGTCTCTTCTTTCCCTGCCTTCAACCAACCAAACAAAAGGGCTGGGACCTTCCCTGCTGCTGCAACTTCATTATCTTCTAAATCTTCTTGTACCTCCTTTCAAGACAACTTCCTCAACAACCTCCCCACAAGCTGCAACCTCAAATTCCCATCCCAGCACAACAGGCCCAGTGTGCTTATTTCCTGACTGACCTCTTGCAGGCTGTTCCCCACATACCCATCTCAGCCAAAGGGGTTTCACTAAGTGCTGGATGAAGGCAGAGTTTGCTTTCAGGCAGTTTGCTGCTGGTCCCAAACTGAGAGCAGAGGCTGACAGCCCTCAGGCTGTGCTGACAGCCCTCAGGCTGTGCTGCCATCCAGCCAGAGCTGGGCAGGCTGCAGAGCTGGGCAGAGGGAACCTCCTGAAGGTCAGCGAAGCAAGGGCAGGGTCCTGGCCCTGGGGAGGAACAACCTCCTGCAGCAGGACAGCTGAGGGGGAGCTGCTGGGAAGCAGCTGCAAGGAGAAGGAGCTGAGAGTGCTGGGGGACAACAAGTTCCCATGGGGCAGCAATGTGCCCTGGGGGGAAAGGAGGAGAGGGTGGGCAGCAGGGCAAGGGAGGTTTTCATCCCCCTCTGCCCTAGGGCCACATCTGCAGTGCTGGGTCCAGCTCTGGGCTCCCCAGCTGCAGAGAGACAGAGAACTGCTGGAGAGAGTCCAGGGCAGGCTGCAGAGCTGCTGAGGGGCCTGGAGCAGCTCTGGGAGGAGCAAAGGCTGAGAGCCCTGGGGCTGAGAGCCTGCACAAGAGCAGCCCCAGAGGGCATCTGAGCAATGCTCAGCAAGAGCTAAAGGAGCTGTGGGGGGCAAGAGGCTGGGGCCAGACTCTTGTCAGTGGTGCCCAGGGACAGGCCAAGGGGCAGCAATGGGCACAAACTGGACCCTAGGAGGTTGGATGTGAAGAGGAGGAGAAAGTTGTTTGTTGTGAGGGTGCTGGAGGCCTGGAGCAGGCTGCCCAGAGAGGTTGTGCAGTGTCCTTGTGTGGAGAGCTTCCAACCCCCCTGGGCACTGTGCTGCTGGGCAAGCTGCTGTGGGTGCCCTGCTTTAGGAGTGGGGCTGGGCTGGATGATCTGCAGAGCTTCCTCCCTACTCCCTGTCCCTGCTGCACTCTGGGGTTCCTAACTGGCTGGAGCTGCAAAGCAAGTCCATGTGTGTATGGCTGGGAACTTCCCTTCTGCCCAGGGCTGTGACAATGCTGAGTGTCAGGAGAAAGAGACCTCTGTGAGTCTGAGCTGTGTCTGTTCTGATTCTGTCTGTACATGAGCAGTGCTTGGTGCAGAACAAGGCCTGGACCAGTTCTTGTCCAGCTGTGTCAGAGCAGCTGGACAAACCTGCTCAGTTTTGCAGGTGTCTTTGCCAGGCAGCTCAAGTCCTCCAGCATCCTCTCTGGGTTGACTTGGGCTTTGCCTCTGCTTCTGAAAGCTTGGTCAGATAGAGCTCTTCTCCTTTCAAAGTAGCCAAGGAGATGACAATCAGGTGAGCTTCCTCTTAACCAGGCTCTGGTTCTTGGCATGGGTTTTACAAGTGCTGCTCTGGGTTAAGCAGACAGAGCTGTGGCAGGAGTTCCTCTAACACAGAGCCAGAGTCACAGAATGAAACCATTCCCATTCTGGGAAGGACCTGAAAGCTCATCCAGTTCCAACCCCCTGCCATGGGCAGGGACATCTCCCCCTAGCCCAGGCTGCTCAAGCCCTCATCCAACCTGAAGACCATTAAGTTTGTCTTCCTAACACAGGGGCCAAAAGAGCTTTTAAGAGAGAGATTTGTGTCCATAGAACTGTGTCCACAGATTGTGTGAGGGGTCTTGAACACAAGTCCTGGGAGGAGCAGCTGAGGGAGCTGGGGGTCTTCAGCCTGGAGAAGAGGAGGCTGAGGGAGACCTCATTGCTCTCTGCAGCTCCCTGAAAGGAGGTTGCAGTGAGGTGGGGGTTGGGCTCCTCTCCCTATTATCAGGTGATAGAAGGAGAGGAAGTGGCCTGATATTGCCAGGGGAGGGTTAGGTTGGAGATGAGGAATAATTTCTTTACCCTAAGGGTCATCAGGCACTGGCCCAGGCTGCTCAGGGCTGTGGTGGAGTCACCATCCCTGTTTGGATGAGGAGCTCAGGGCCATGATCTGAGAGCTGTGCACAGGGAGATGTTGGTTATGGTTGGACTCAGTGATTTGGGCTCTTTTCCAAGCAGGCAGTTCTGTGATTTTATGATAAGCTGAGAACCTCTGTTCTGAGGTTCCTGTGGTACCTGACAGCCTTGTTAGGGTCCTGCAGCACTGCAATCCTGGCTTCTTAGGAGAGAATGAACAGCCAGTGTGGAGAGCACTGCAGCAGCCATGGGGCTGTGTGTTCTGAGCTGAGCTGATGCCCATTTAACAGATGAAAGATGGCACCAGGCAGCCCTAGCAAGGACTGAGCAGTGACTAGATGGCATTTTGGACTACAGAAACATGCAGACAAAGGCCTCAGCTTCTGGGTCAGTTTTAAGTTATTTGCCTTTTTTGTTTTCAAAGTTAATAGATCAGATTGGAAGAGCTGGGGAGGAACAACCCCAGGCACCAGCAGGGCTTTGAGAGAGCTGGGGTGGAAAGCAGCTCCCTGGAGAAAGACCTCAGAGTGCTGGTGGGCAGCAAGTCCTGCATGGCACAGCAATGTGCCCTTGTGGCCAAGAGAGCCAAAGGCAGCCTGGGAGGCATCAGGAAAAGTGTGGCCAGCAGGGCTAGGGAGGTTCTGCTGCTCCTCTGCTCTGCCCTGCTGAGACCACACCTGGAGTTCTCTGTCAGATTTTGGGCTCTCCAGTTCAAGAGAGGCAGGGACCTGCTGGAGGAAGGCTACAAGGATGGCTTGAACAGCTCTGCCATGAAGAAAAGCTAAGAGAGACCTGGGTTAGTCTGGTCTGGAGAAGAGAAGGCTGAGAGGGGACCTTATCAATGTCTACAAATAGACATTGCTAAGGGGTGGGTGTCCAGCTGAAGGAGCCAGGCTCTCTTTGGTGGTGCCCAGTGACAGGACAAGGAGCAACAGGTACAAGCTGGAACCCAGGAGGTTCCATCTCAGTGTGAGGAGAAACCTCTTTGCTATGAGGGTGGCAGAACCCTGGAGCAGGCTGCCCAGAGAGGCTGTGGAGTCTCCTTGTCTGGAGACATTCAAAACCTGCTTTGGATGTGTGCCCCAGAGATTGGTGCTGAGCCCAATCCTGCTCAGTGTCTTTGTTGATGATCTGGACCAGGGGATTGAGTCCAGCATCAGTAAGCTTGCAGATGACACCAAGTCAGGAGCAGCTGTGGAGCTGTTGGAGGGTAGCAGTGCCCTGCAGNATGGGCTGCCCAGGGAGGTGGTGCAGTGCCCATCCCTGGAGGTGTTTAAAAGGAGGCTGCATGAGGCACTTGGTGCCAGGGGTTAGCTAATTAGAAGCTGTTGGGTGCTAGGTTGGACTGGATGATCTCAGAGGTCTTTTCCAACCTGGGCTGCCCAGGGAGGTGGTGGAGTTGCTGTCTCTGGAGGTGTTGAAGCAAAGCCTGGATGGGGCACTTAGTGCCATGGTCTGGTTGATTGGCTGGGGCTGGGTGCTAGGTTGGGCTGGGTGAGCTTGGAGGTCTCTTCCAGCCTGGCTGATTCTATGATTTATGACCTGTGCTGGGTGCCCCTGCACAGGGGTTGGACTCAATAATCTCCAGAGGCCACTTCCAACCCCTAACACTCTGTGGTCCTGTGAATTTTCTGGCAAGAAAAGGCAGCTTCCTGAGGCAGAAAAATTCAACTTCACAAATGCAGGGCAGAAACTGAACTCATCTCCTGTATCTCGTGGCACTTTGAGCCATCAGAAGCCATCATCTGCTCTCACTGGGGAGGGGAGGAAGCATCAGGACTGTGCACAGAAAGGATTTCATCTAAAAGGGAAACCACAGCCCAGTGAGGATGGAAAATGCTCATTGCTGCAGTCTGCTGAGCAGAGAGCAGGGTGTGGAGGGGCTCAGCACAGAGGGAGGAGGAGGATGTGTGGATGAAGGGATATGAGGGCATGTGGATGCCCACTCTCTGGAGGTGTTCGTGGCCATGATGGTGCTGGGTGGATGGTTGGACTGGATGATCTCAGGAGGCCTTTTCCAACCCAAACAATTCTGTGGTTTGGTGGCAGTGGCTAAGCAGTAGTGGTGGAACTGTGAGCTCTAAGCAAGCCATTGGGCATAGAATCATAGAATCAGTCAGGGTTGGAAGGGAAGGCAGGGAGGACCTTGGGCTGCTCAGCCTGGAGAGCAGATAGAATTACAGAATCACAGAGTCACAGAATCACAGAGTCACAGAATCAGGCAGGGTTGGAAGGGGCCACAAGGATCAGCCAGTTCCAACCCCCCTGCCATGCCCAGGGACACCTCACACTAGAGCAGGTTGCCCACAGCCTCATCCAGCCTGGCCTTAAACACCTCCCAGGATGAGGCTTCCACCACCTCCCTGGGCAACCCCTGCCAGGCTCTCACCACCCTCATGCTGAACAACTTCTTCCTAACATCCAGGCCCCATTTCTAGCTTTGCTCCATTCCCCCCAGTCCTATCACTACCTGACAGCCTAAAAAGTCACTTCCCAGCTTTTTTGTAGCCCACTTCAGTTACTGGAAGGCCACAATAAGGTCACCTTGGGCCTTGTCCTCTCCAGACTGAACAGCCCCAACTCCCTCAGTCTCTCCTCACAGCAGAGCAGCTCCAGCCCTCTGCTCATCCTTGTGGCCCTTCTCTGGACACCTTCCAGCACCTCCACATCTTTCTTGTCCCAGGGGCTCCAGAACTGGATGCAGTACTCCAGGTGAGGTCTCACCAGTGCAGAGTAGAGGGGGAGGATCACTTCCCTCACCCTGCTGCCCACACTTCCCCTGGTGCAGCCCAGAATCTGATGATGATCTCAAAGGTCTCTTCCAACCTCAGCAGTTCCTCTGTGATTCTCACTTCATTTTCAGTGCCCAATCTTTTGTTCAGAGCAGGCAGATGGCCTCAAAGCAGCTTCTGTTATAAAGGGCTGCATGAGGCTTAGGTAGGAGCCATGATTCAAAGTTGCCTGCTCGAGCTGCCAAGAGAAGAAATGTTAGCTGCCAGTGTGGCAGCCTGCTGGCCAGCTCATTCCCAAACCCTGACTCTGCCCTGGGAGTGACAGCAGGGCTCAGGGATGACAAATGGTCAGAAAATAACACAGCCTTTGGGCTGAGCTCTCTGCAAGCTGCCTCTGCACAGGAGTCGCCATCGGCCCTCTGCAAGCACTGCTCTTTGCTCCCAGAAGATCCAGGTCACACAGGGTAGTTGTGATTAATCCTGGCAGAGCAGGCATCCTCAGCAAAGGATAATTAGTTTAATTAGTTGTCAGTGTGTTGTTCTGTCTGTGGAGAGATGCTTGCTCACCCTTCTGCCCTAGAGAGCTGATATCTGAAGGACCCATCTGAAGGGGGGTAAGATGACAACAGCATCCCTGCAGCACAAGCACAACACTGACAGCAGTGACAGAGCCAGGGACAGGCCAGGAAGGGTTAACATCTGCTGCAGGGCTTGGGCTGAACCTGTGCCCAGCTCAGCTCTGTGATTCCAGCTTTCTTCCTTGAAATATTTCAAAGCTGTTTGCTTTTTGCATGAATGCAGCAGCTCCTGGCTGCCTTCTGCTAACAGCTCCCACTGCCCAGGACAGGCATGGAGGACAGCAGCAGCTCAGCCCTGCCCTGTGCTCCTTGAGTCTGCTGTTACACTTCCATCTGACTGAGATCATCCTTGAATCCCAGCAGGGTGAGGTTGGAAGTGACCTCTGGAGATCATCCAGTTCAATGCCCACTGCTCAAGCAGGGCACCCACAGCAGCTTGCCCAGCAGCACAGTGCCCAGGGGGGTTGGAAGCTCTCCACACAAGGACACTGCACAACCTCTCTGGGCAGCCTGCTCCAGGCCTCCAGCACCCTCACAACAAACAACTTTCTCCTCCTCTTCACATCCAACCTCCTGCCTTCCACTCTGTGCCCATTGTTGCCCCTGGGCACCACTGACAAGAGTCTGACCCCAGGCTCTTGCCCCCCACAGCTCCTTTAGCTCTTGCTGAGCATTGCTCAGATGCCCTCTGGGGCTGCTCTTGTGCAGGCTCTCAGCCCCAGGGCTCTCAGCCTTTGCTCCTCCCAGAGCTGCTCCAGGCCCCTCAGCAGCTCTGCAGCCTCCCCTGGACTCTCTCCAGCAGTTCCCTGTCTGTCTGGGGAGCCCAGGGCTGGACTCAGCACTCCAGATGTGGCCTGACTGGGACAGGTTAGAGATGGAAGGAGAACCTGCCTTGCCCTGCTGCCCACCCTCTCCTTCATGCCCCCCAGGACCCCATTTGGCTCCTTGCCCCCCAGGGCACCTTGGTGGCTCATGAGGCACAGCTCGGTAGCCATGTACCCCCCCGGCTCGTTCCAGACACCGCAGAAGTGCCTCCCCCTGTACCAGTCCTGTGCTTTATTCCTCCCGTCCGCTCCCGCCGCGCGGTGCCAGCTGCCAGCCCTGCTCACACAGGTCTGCCCTGAAAGGAAAGAGCTATGGCCAGCAGCTCTCTGCCCAGCTCCTCCTGCGCTCCGCCGGGGCTGAACTCGGCGGAGAGCTCCCTGAAGGTGAGAGCGACGCGGCGGCGGCGGATGTGGCCCCGGTGGATGCCATGCTTCCAGCCGTACCGCGCCGCGCCCCGCAGCACCACCAGCGAGCGCCTGGGCAAGGCGATGCCCACCCTCACCTCCCTGCAGGGCACCAGCCTGGGCGACACAAGGCAGTTGCTCCTCCTCTCTTGCCCTGCGTCGCTGCCTGCTGGAAGAGCTCCGTGGGGGCTCGGTTCGTTTTCTTTCCTGGCAGTGGGCATGAGCTGGATGCTGCCCTCTGAGTCACAGGACATGGAGAGAACGGTGTGAGAGAGCAGGTTGAGGGTAACCAACCTCTCTCCCCACAGCCAGCAGTCATCAAAGTGTGGGTCGATGGCAGAGCCCCTCTCTGGCCTGTAGTCCAGGTTACACTGCTCGACGGGGGAGAAGCCATCCAGCAGGGAGCAGGCTTCCATCTGTGCCACAATCTTTTTACTGAAGCTTGGCAACCCAGAAAAGCTGCCAGCTTTCAGCCTTTGCTTCTTGAAGTTCACTTTGGGTCCATAGTCCTGTTGGAAAAGAGAGGGGAAAAGTCAGGGGGGTAAAGAAAAATTATCTAGGATGAGTCTTTCTGGAGAGGCTGTGGGGCTCATGGTTAAAGGCTTTAGGGTGCTTGTCTCCTCCAGTAACCTGCTCAGCAGGTTGCAAAGGGACTCAGTGAAGTGACATTCATAGATTCAAAGAATGGCTTGGGTTGGAAGGGACCTTCAAGATCATCCAGCTTTGACCCCTCTGCCATAGGCAGGGACACCTCCCACCAGCACAGGTTGCTCAAAGCCTCATCCAGCCTGTGAACATCTCCAGGGATGGAGGCATCCACAACCTGAGGTTGCCCAGGGAGGTTGTGGATGCCTCCCTCCCTGGAGATGTTCAACACCAGCTTGGACAGGTAAAACTTCCATCCTCCAGCCTGGCCATGAACACCTCCATGCAGGGGGCATCCATAACCACCCCCTGGGCAACCTGTTCCAGTGTCTCCCCACCCTCACTGTAAAGAATTTCTTCCTAATATCATTAATCTCTCTGGAATTAGATTCTAACCTGTAAAGTGAAAAAAAAACCCCCACAACACAAAACACCCACTTCTGTCACTGGGAGATCTAAAAGAGGGAGATTCAGAACAGAAGAAACCTTTTTCCACTGAAGGCAGTGGATGCTGGCCCAGGTTGCCCAGAGAAGTGGGAGCTGAGCCCATCCCTGGAACCATTCCAAGTAAGGTTGCTTGGGCCTCTAACCAACCTGCTCTAGTTGCAGATGCAGGGAGCTTTTAAAGGGTCCCTTTCCACCCAGAGCAGGCTATGGGAACAGCTTTCTTTTTCCAGTGAGATCTAAGAACAAATGAGCTGCTGAATGTCCAACCTGTTTCCTCCGACCAGACTGTGATGGTTTCCAGTCATCTCGATCCATCAGCTCGACTAGCTCAGACTCTTCATCTTCACTAATGAACTCCTCCATCACAAACACCCCTGGAAATGGAAATGCCCAGCCAGCAAACTCTGAGTGCTCATTTCCTACAGCCAGGCCTGTTGCTGGACAGTAAGTGAAATTATCTTCTCCCTGTGGAAATAACAATGGTGAGGAAAACAGCAGTGGGGAGACGCTCGCCACAAGGAGGTCTTTCTAACAAGAAGGATGTTGAGG
>WBNM01022542.1:4872-16172 GCA_013399055.1 Ramphastos sulfuratus | reverse complement strand
CCCTGCCATAGGCAGGGACACCTCCCACTAGTACAGGTCACTCAAGGCCTCATTCAACCTGACCTTGAACACCTCCAGGGAGGTTGTGGAGCACAGGATCACCCAATGTGATCACATTGGGTGATCCTGTGCTCCACAACTTCCCTGGGCAACCTGTGCCAGTGTCTCACCACCCTCACTGCAAACAACTTCCTCCTAACATCCACTTTCAATCTCCCCTCTGACACTTCAAACCCATTCCCCTTGTCCTGTCATTACAAGACCTTGTCAATAGTCCCTCCCCAGCCTTCCTGGAGCCCCCTTCAGATCCTGGAAGGCTACTCTAAGCTCTCCTGGAAACCTCTTCTCCAGGCTGCAGAGCCCCAACTCTCTCAGCCTGTCCTCACAGCAGAGCTGCTGCAGCCCTCTCAGCATCTTCATGGCCTCCTCTGGGCCCACTCCAACAGTTCAATGTCCTTCCTGTCATTCCATCAATGTCATTCCTTCAATGGAAGCATTTTCCTCCTGATTGTAACCCTTAAAGTACTTCATGGTAGCAAAAAAGTTTCACTTCGGGGGAAAAAAAGTTACCAAACCACCCCCCCAACTTCTTCAGTTCTGCTCTTCCCCTTTCCCCTTGCTATGTCAGCCTTCAGTCCCATGGTGTTACTGGCCAGATGGTGGCCAGATCAGAGCTAATCTGCTTCCAGCTAAGGCTGACTTGAGAAGAGTTCTTCTCCTCATTAGATCCTGCAATAGGCTGGAAGTGCTTACTGCTGGTAAAGCTCCTCTCACCCTGTCACAGCAGCCTGCAGAAGGGGATGTGTGTGTTAGGCACTGTTGTTTTCTCCTCCTCCCCTTGCTCTACTTAGAAGCAGCACCAAAGCAGGGAGATTTGGAAGTCCTGAGGAATTCCTCTTGCAGCAGCTTCAGGTCTCCTGAGTTGCTGTGAAGCAGCTGAGGCTTCTCACAGTGGCTCTAGCAGAGGAGTTCTAACCTTACAGTGCAAAGAGCAGCTTGAAGCCTGTCCTGCAGGTGTGTGCAGGGGGAAAAATATATCCACAAAGGTCTTAATTTGTAGAGAAGGTTGTACCAAAGGCTCTGCCAAAGGTGTTGGTGCCAGGTGCTGCTGTTGTGGTTAAGAAAGGAGAGCTCTTCACTGCACACACTGCCAGTGGGTACAGAAGCACAGGATGGTAGGAGCTGGAAGGAAGCTCTGAAGATCATTGAGTCCCACCCCCCTGCCTTCCTGCCCCCCACCCTTTAGCAGTTCACAGACTCAGACCTCCTCAGCCTCCTCCTCTCCAGGCTAACCAGCCCCAGCTCCCTCAGCCTCTGCTCCCATGAGAGCTGTTGCAGTGCCCTCAGCATCTCAGTGCTCTGGGCTGGACTCTGCTGTAGTTCTTTGTCCTTTTTGAGCTGGGGAGCCCAGAACTGGACCCAGTACTGCAGGTGAGACCTCACTAGGCCAAAGCAGAGGGGGAGGAAAACCTCCCTCCATTTGCTGGCCACTCTCCTCTTGATGCCCCCAGGATTCCACTGGCCTCCTTGCCCACAAGGGCATGTCCCTGGCTCATGCCAGCCTGTTGTCCACCAGGACTCCCCAGGTCCTTTTCCTCAGAGCTGCTCTCCAACAGGTCAGCATCCAACCTGTACAGGTCCTGCTGTGTGCTTTTCTTTTGCTGCAGGCAGCTTAAGACATTGCTGTTGTGCATCCAGAGGGCTGGAATGCTTTTAAAAATGGGAACAAAGAGCATCCAAACTGGAAGAGTTCTTTGAAAATGTAATTTTTATTAACAAAAATCCAGAATCCCTCTTTTAACTCCTGTGCCACAGGGTTTCCCTGTCCTTCCCTCACCTTCCTCCCCCTCCTTGCCCCCAAGAAAGATAATATGTTTAAGTAATTAGATGGCCTATATCTATTTTAAGAGTAATAAGAAAGCTCCTTCCTACTTCATCCATTGTTTCACCTCAGCTTCATTCACTGTTTCATCTCACCTAGGAAGTTTGTTTGATGTTTGTTTTTCCTTTCATAGAGTCCTAGAGTGGGTTGGGTTGGAAGGGACCTTAAAGATCATCCAGTTCCAACCCTCTGCCATGGGCAGGGACACCTCCCACTAGCCCAGGTTGCTGAAAACCTTTAATGTATGCTGAGAGCAAGGGGAAGAAAAACAACCAAACATGGCAGGAGTGGAGCACAGCAAAAGGCTCTCTGACAAATCATACACTGCACAGGGCTGGAAGGCACCTCCACAGGTCACAGAATCATCATAGAATCAGTCAGGGATGGAAGGGGCCTCAAGGATTGTTCACTTCCAGCCCCCCTGCCATGCCCAGGGACACCTCACACCAGATCAGGCTGCCCACAGCCTCATCCAGCCTGGCCTTAAACACCTCCAGGGATGAGGCTTCCACCACCTCCCTGGGCAACCCATTCCAGGCTCTCACCACCCTCATGCTGAAGAACTTCTTCCTAACATCCAATCTGAATCTCCCCATTTCCAGCTTTTTTCCATTCCCCCCAGTCCTGTCACTACCTGACAGCCTAAAAAGTCCCTCCCCAGCTTTCTTGTAGCCCCCTTCAGATACTGCAAGGCCACACTAAGGTCAGCTGGGAGCCTTCTCCTCTCCAGACTGCACAGCCCCAACTCTCTCAGTCTCTTCTCATAGCAGAGCAGCTCCAGCCCTCTGCTCATGGTTTGGCTTGGAAGGAATCTTAAAGCTCATCCAGTTCCAACCCCCCTGCCATAGACAGGGACACCTCCCATTAGAACAGGTCCCTCAAGGCCTCATCTAACCTGGCCTTCGACACCTCCAGGGAGGTTGTGGAGCACAGAATGTGATCTTTAATCACATTCTGTGTTTCTGTGCTCCACAACCTCCCTGGGCAACCTGTGCCAGCATCTCACCATCTTCAGTGCAAAGGATTTCTTCCCAATCTTCCATTCTTTTGTTTTAAAAGTAGCTTTGATGTCAGCAGAGCAGGCAGGGCAGAGCTGGGCAGGGCTTTTTGCTCTCAGCATTAGCAGGGCCAGGTCAAGCACGTGGCAGCAGCAGCACTAAGAGCATCATTTTTTTTTTTTTTTTTTGTTTTGCAATAAGCCAATTAGAGCAGGGTCACTGCAGGGCACAGGGGATCTAATCCTTTGCTTTTCAGCAGTGATTTCATTTGTGCTTCAGGAGCTGTCCAAGATCACAATGCCAGTGATCTTCAACGAGCCCCTCAGCTTCCTGCAGCGCCTGACGGAGTACATGGAGCACACATACCTCATCCACAAGGCCAGCTCCCTCTCCAGCACCACTGAGCGCATGCAGGTAACTCTGCCCTGCTCCCTGCTGCTCCCTCTGGGCCCTGGGGGCTTCTGCTCCTCATGGATCATTAGAGGAGGACCAAAGAGGTGGGGATCAGAGGGCTGGAGCTGCTCTGCTGTGTGGACAGGCTGAGAGAGTTGGGGCAGTTCAGGCTGGAGAGGAGAAGGCTCCCAGGAGACCTTCTTGTGTCTGAAGGGGAAAGCTACAAGAAAGCTGGGGAGGGACTTTTTAGGCTGTCAGGTAGTGGTAGGACTGGGGGAGGGGGAATGGAGCAAAAGTAGAAGTGGTGGATTCAGATTGGATGTTAGGAAGAAGTTCACCCATGAGGGTGGTGAGAGCCTGGCACAGGTTGCCCAGGGAGGTGGTGGAAGCCTCATCCCTGGAAGTTTTTAAGGCCAGGCTGGGTGTGGCTCTGGGCAACCTGCTCTAGTGTGAGGTGTCCCTGCCCCTGGCAGGGGAGTTGGAACTGGATGGTCCTTGAGGTCTCTTCCAGTCCTGACAGTTCTATGATACCTCACCTGCAGCACTGCCTCCAGTTCTGGGGCCCCCAGCACAAGGAAGAGAGCTGCTGGAGGGGGGTCAGAGGAGGCCATGAAGATGATCAGAGGGCAGGAAAACCTCCCCCATGGGGACAGGCTGGGAAGAGTTGGGGCTGTCTGTTCAGCCTGGAGAAGAGAAGGCTGCAGGGAGACCTTAGAGCAGCCTTCCAGTACCTGAAGGGACTACAGCAGAGCTGGGGAGGGACTTTGACAAAGGGAGAGGGGTGATTGAGTCTACAGATTAGGAAGAAATTCTGTGCAGTGAGGGTGGTGAGACACTGGCACAGTTTGCCCAGGAAGGTTGCGGAGCACAGAAGCACAGAATGTGATCAAAGATCATATTCCTCCACAACCTCCCTGGAGGTGTTCAGGGCCAGGCTGGCTGAGGCCCTGAGCAAGCTGTGCTGGTGGGAGGTGTCCCTGCCCATGGCAGGGGCCAGAACTGGCTGATCCATGAGGACCCTTCCAGCCCTGACAGTTCTGTGCTTCTGTGGCTCCTGTACTGTGCTGCATGTTGTGGAGGTGGCACTGTGGGACATGGTTTGATGGCCATAAGTGTCCTTAGGTTGAGAGTTGGACTGACTGATCTCGAAGGTCTTTTCCAATCCAAACAATGCTGTGATTCAGGGGTTCTGTGTTCACAGATTGGGTTGGAAAAGACCCTCAAAGGTCATCTTGTCCAACCCCCCCTGCAGTGAGCAGGGACACCTCCAACTTAGATCATGCTCCCAAGAGCCACATGCAGTCTGAATTTCTCCATGTGGATTAATTACTGTCATTCCTAGCTGATGCAAATGAGTTTTTGAAGACTTCCATCATGAACTTGAGCTGGTCTGAGGTCAGGATGTGTTCTCCTATTTATCAGCCAGTTCTGCTTACCTAGGAAAATGTTTTGCTTTTCCTAAGGGGTTACATTTTGGCATTTTGATGGCCACTGTTTATTCCCCTGCCTTGCAAACAGAACTTTGCTAAGCTGTTTGACAGGACCACAGAATGGTAGGGGTCAGAAGGAAACTGGAGATCATCCAGTCCAAGTCTCCTGCTGTAGCAGGGTCACCCCCAGCAGCTTGCCCAGGATCACAGTGTCCAGGTGGGTTTGGAATCTCTCCAGAGAAGCAGATCCCACAACCTTTCTGAGCAGCCTCTTCTGGGGCTCTGGCAAGTAGTTTTTTAANCTCTCAGCCTGTCCTCACAGCAGAGCTGCTGCAGCCCTCTCAGCATCTTGGTGGCCTCCTCTGCACTGGCTCCAACACTTCCATGTCCTTCCTGTGCTGGGGGCTCCAGAACTGCACACAGGACTGCAGCTGGGGTCTGAGGAGAGCAGAGCAAAGGGGCAGGCAATGTAGCCTGACTAGGGTGGAGTGAAGGGAGAAGAGAACCTCCCTCCACCTGCTGGCCGCCCCAGGGGACATCGCTGCCCTTCCTGGCCACCAGAGCACATTGGTGGCTCATGGTGAACTTGTCCATTTCTGAGGACTGACTCTGTGGTGCCATGGCTGCTGGTGGTGCTTGCCAAGGCCCAGTCTGCAGGAGGCTAAGTGTGCTCTCCCCCTCCGCAGTGCGTGGCTGCCTTTGCCGTCTCTGCCGTCGCCTCGCAGTGGGAGCGCACGGGGAAGCCTTTCAACCCCTTGCTGGGAGAGACCTATGAACTCATCAGGTAAGGCACAGAAGGTGGAGAGTGGTGTTCTGTGTAACTGATGGCTCCTTGGGCTTGCCAGGCCCTGCAAACTGCTCTTCAGCCATTCTCCTAGCAGCTGCTGGAGGTGCTTGCAGTGGGTGTTCAGCAATGCACCTTTGTGGGAAGGGAAGCTGCTTAGAAACGCTCATCTCAGAGCTGGCAAATGAAATTTAAATGAATGAAATGAAATTTGTGAATGAAATAAATGACATTTAAATGAATTTAAAAGCAAGCTGGAGTGTGTCCAGAGAAGGGCCACAAAGATGATCAGAGGGCTGGAGCACCTCTCCTATGGAGATAGACTGAGAGAGTTGGGGATGTGCAGTCCGGAGAAGACAGAGCTCCAAGGAGACCTTATTGTGGCCTTCCAGTGTCTGAAGTGGAATGCTACAAGAAAACTGGGGAGGAACTTTTTAGGGTGTCAGGTAGTGATAGGACTGGAGGGGAATGGAGCAAAAGTAGAAGTGGGTGGATTCAGATTGGATGTTAGGAAGAAGTTCACCCATGAGGGTGGTGAGAGCCTGGCACAGGTTGCCCAGGGAGGTGGTGGAAGCCTCATCCCTGGAAGTTTTTAAGGCCAGGCTGGGTGTGGCTCTGGGCAACCTGCTCTAGTGTGAGGTGTCCCTGCCCCTGGCAGGGGGGTTGGAACTGGGTGATCCTTGAGGCCCCTTCCAGCCCTGACAATTCTGTGATTCTAAGTTTTGCTTACAAAATTTACTTTTCTGGTGAACCCTGCTGAAGAAGAAGCTGCAGAGTGCTGGAGGGAGCTGTTAAGAGTTGTCAGACTCCTGACAGAAGTGTCCAAGGTAGAAGCAGGCAGTGCTAGGGTGCAGCTGCACCAGGGCAGGAGGTTTTGCCCTATGCTTATGCACAAGTTGAAGAGGTCACTGCCAAAAGTAAAACATGTTAGGTGATGAGATTTGGTAGCTTTTGTTAGCTGCTCACATGTGGCCTCAGCTCTTCAGAACGAGGCTGTTCCACTTACTGTTGCTTTGTTGCTCTGTTTCACCCTAAGGTTTTAACTGCCTCCTGCAGTGGGTACAGCACTGAGGTCTGGGTCCAGCTGTTTTACCATGGGGAAAAGGACTGCAACTTGAACACAGAGAAATGCTTTTGATTCTCTTTGTTTTGCAGAGATGATCTTGGATTTAGACTTCTCTCAGAGCAAGTTAGCCACCACCCACCCATCAGTGCTTTCTACGCTGAAGGTCTGAACAATGATTTTGTGTTTCATGGATCCATTTATCCTAAACTCAAATTCTGGGGCAAGAGTGTGGAAGCAGAACCAAAAGGCACCATGACTTTGGAGCTTCTTGAGTAAGTTGATGAGTGGCAATTGTGTAGGCACAGTGGCCACATCCGTGCTGGTGATCTCTCCTCAGCCCTGTGAAGAGCTGCTGAGGGAGCTGGGGGTGTGCAGCCTGCAGAAGAGGAGGCTCAGGGCAGACCTCATTGCTCTCTGCAGCTACCTGAAGGGAGGTTGTAGCCAGGTGGAGTTGGGCTCTGCTGCCAGGCAACCAGGAACAGGATGAGGGGGGACAGTCTCAAGCTGTGCCGGGGCAGGTTCAGGCTGGATGTTAGGAAGAAGTTCTTGGCAGGAAGAGTGATTGGCATTGGGATGGGCTGCCTGGGGTGGGGGAGTCCCCATCCCTGGAGGTGTTTAAGAGGAGCCTGGATGTGGCATTTGGTGCCATGAGTTAGTTGATGCCATGGGTGCTAGGTTGGACTCGATGATCTCGAAGGTCTTTTCCAACCTGACTGATTCTGTGGTCAGTGTGCATTAGAGTTACACAGATTGGGTCCTGAGGGACATGGTTCAGATGTGTTAAACCCAAGTTAAATAATCACAGAATGGTAGGGGTTGGAAGGGACCTCTGAAGATCATTGAGTCAAACCCCCCTGCCAGAGCAGGATCACCTAAAGTAGATCACAGACGAATGCCTCCAGGTGGGCCTTGAAAGTCTCCAGAGATGCAGACTCCAGAACCTCTCTGGGCAGCCTGCTCCAGGGCTCTGCCACCCTCAAAGTAAAGAAGTTCCTTCTCAGGTTTAGATGGAACTGCTTATGTTCAAGTTCATGCTCATTACCTCTTGTCCTGTCACTGAGGACCACTGAGAGGAGTCTGGCCCCATCTTCCTCACACCCACCCCTTATATTTGTCATATCTTAAAGGTCTTTTCCAACCAAAGTGCTTCTGTGTTTCTAGGAATGGACCTTTCTACCCCTCCACATCCTGCTGTTTGATGGCAGATCACTGTGGGGAGGAAGGGATGAGAAGATGAAAGGAACTGCCATCATTTCTCCTGATATGTGGCATGCCAATAGTAGCAGTAGTTGGGGCTTGTGCCTGTGTGCTCTGTAGATGCCTGGGCATCAATCTTACTAAAACCTGCACCTTTGAGTTGTTGCCTTCCTCATGTCACTCCCTGCTAACACTGACTCAAGTGGCAGTTCTAAGGAAGTGTCAAAACCAGTAGCAGGAGTTTAATGAACTTCTTGGGCTCCCTGACTTCTTGCCATGTCCACTGCAAGACTTGGTGTGATTTTTAGCTGATGGTTTGTTGCAGGATTCACATCTGGTACAAAAATTCACTACTTGAATTTGTATTCCACTCCCTTAGACACAATGAAGCCTACACATGGACAAACCCCACCTGCTGTGTGCATAACATCATTGTGGGCAAGCTCTGGATTGAGCAGTATGGAAATGTGGAAATAACTAACCACAAGTAAGTGGAGAGTGCACTGAGTGCTTTAAATTGATCAGCGTGCAAATATGGGAATAACTGAGCACAAGGAAGTGAAGAGTGCTTTAAATGGAGCAGCATGGAAATGTGGGAATAGCTGAGCACAAGTGAGTGGAGAGCGCACTGAGTGCTTTAAATTGATCAGCGTGCAAATATGGGAATAACTGAGCACAAGGAAGTGAAGAGTGCTTTAAATGGAGCAGCATGGAAATGTGGGAATAGCTGAGCACAAGTGAGTGGAGAGCGCACTGAGTGCTTTAAATTGATCAGCGTGCAAATATGGGAATAACTGAGCACAAGGAAGTGGAGAGTGCACTGAGTGCTTTAAATTGAACAGTGTGCAAATATGGGAATAACTGAGCACAAGCAAGTGGAGAGTGCACTGAGTGCTTTAAATTGATCAGTGTGCAAATATGGGAATAACTGAGCACAAGGAAGTGAAGAGTGCTTTAAATTGAGCAGGATGGAAATGTGGGAATGACTGAGCACAAGTAAGTGGAGAGTGCACTGAGTGCTTTAAATTGAGCAGGATGGAAATGTGGGAATAACTGAGCACAAGTGGAGAGTGCACTGAGTGCTTTAAATTGAACAGTGTGCAAATATGGGAATAACTGAGAACAAGCAAGTGGAGAGTGCACTGAGTGCTTTAAATTGAGCAGGATGGAAATGTGGGAATGACTGAGCACAAGTAAGTGGAGAGTGCACTGAGTGCTTTAAATTGAGCAGGATGGAAATGTGGGAATAACTGAGCACAAGTGGAGAGTGCACTGAGTGCTTTAAATTGAGCAGGATGGAAATGTGGGAGTAACTGAGCACAAGTGAGTGGAGAGTGCACTGAGTGCTTTAAATTGAGCAGCATGGAAATGTGGGAATAACTGAGCACAAGTGAAGCACTGAGTGCTTTCACTTGCTGCAAGGCTGAAGAGGAAAAGCCTTTGGAAAATAATTGGTGCCCTCTTGTTCTGCCTTTAGAACAGGTGAGAAATGTGTACTCAGCTTCAAACCCTGTGGCCTCTTTGGGAAGGAGCTGCACAAAGTTGAAGGCTACATTCAGGACAAAAGGTATCAGCTTCATTCCTTGTAGGAAACTCTTTCTAGTGGGATCTGTAGAGCCTTGAACACATCAGGAGCATGAGCTCACAGCAGCAAGGTGCTGAATTGTGCAACACCAGTGATGGAGTTTTAAGAGTTGCTCTCAAAACATTTTTCTTCCAAATATTTTTGTCTTAAAAGGTTAAATAAATCTCTTTAAGCTCCTTTTGTAAACTTGATCCTTTTTTTTTTTTTTTTGGACAGCAAAAAGAAGCTTTGTGCTCTGTATGGGAAGTGGACTGAGTGTTTGTACAGTGTTGACCCAGCTACATTTGAAGCTTACAAAAAAAATGACAAGAAGAATGCAGAAGAGAAGAAAAGCACTAAACAGGTATTAAGCATGTAAAGAGGTGGTGTCTCCAAAGCCTGATAAGGCAGCTAAATGTTTCAGTAGCATTTAAGAGCATTAAGAATTCTTTTCACTTATTCTTTCCTAGCTGGATATGAAATGGATTGGCTGAATGCCAGCACTAAGGGATTTAAATGCTTTTTCCTGCCAGGATTTGTATACAAACCTCCCAGAACTTGGAGTGATCTCAGTACTGGGTGGTTCATGACCTGCCTCTTCCTCCCAGGTCACGTGGAGGAAACAGCACATCCATTAGGTGGGCCATGGTTCTGATCACAGATGGTAACACTGATACTCTAACAGGAGGATCTGAACTCCTAGATGCAGGACAGACCTGAGTCTCACCTGGGCAGAGGATCATGTTTGCCAGCATGACCAGGAATAGTCATGCTGCCTTCCAATTAGATCTTCACACATTGATTACAGAATAGTAAGGGCTGGATGTTCTCTCTCCAGATCACCTGGAGAGCAGCATCACCCAGGGCAGGTCACACAGGAACACATCCAGGTGGGCCTTGAAAGTCTCCAGAGAAGGAAACTCCACAGCCTCTCTGGACAGCCTGCTCCAGGGCTCCAGCACCCTCACACTAAAGTTTTTCCTCATGTTCAGGTGGAAGCTACTGTGTTCCAGTGTGTGTCTGTTGCCCCTTATCCTATCACTGGGCACCACTGAAAAGAGCCTGGCCCCTTCCTGACACCCTTCAGATATTGAGAGACATTGAGCAGATCCCCTCTCAGCCTCCTCTTCTCCAGGCTAACCAGCCCCAAGGCTCTCAGCCTTTCCTCACCACACAGATGTTTCAGTCCCTTCATCATTTTCATANCCTTGGACCCTCTCCAGCAGTTCCCTGTCCCTCTTCAGCTGGGGAACCCAAACCTGAAGGCAGTGTTCAAGATGAGGTCTCACCAGGGCAGAGTAGAAGAGGCCCTCTTGGCCATAAGGGCACATTGCTGTCCCATGGAGAACTTCCTGTCCACCAGGACTCCAAGGTGCTTCTCCCTGGAGCTGCTTTCCAGCAGGACTTTATCTGAGCTGATGCAGAAATGTTTGCTTTTTATTCCTCCACAATTGCTGCCTCTTTTCTTTCTCTCTTCTGGAGACAGAACTCATTCTTGGTTGTTCCAGATTTCTGGTCAGCAGTAGGCTTTGTGTTTGAGGTGAATGGTGACAACATCCAGCTTGATGAAGAGCTTCTGGTCACATAGTAGCTTAGAATGGGGATTGTCCCCTTTGATTGAAGCCAGACTTTGGTAATTTTTATACTTAAGGGGAAAAAAAAAAAGAGAGAGAGAACTCTGGAAGCAGTTGTTCCTCTGCAAGTTCAGACTGCTGCTCTGTCAGAGGTGCTGACAAGCACTGGAGCAGAGTGGGGCATTTGGCTCTGTCCCACATGGCATCCTGGGCACCAAACTGGAAAAACATGGACTGGATGTGTGGAGCACTGCTGGGTAAGGAACTGGCTGGATGGTGGCACACAGAGAGTGGTGAGCAAGGGCACAATGTCCACCTGGAGACCAGTGCCAAGTGGCTCCCTCAGGGGTCAGTGCTGGCACCAGTGCTGTTTGACATCTTTGTCAGGGACATGGACAGAGGAATCAGTGCA
>WBNM01022540.1:1242-28544 GCA_013399055.1 Ramphastos sulfuratus | reverse complement strand
GTCTGACAAGAGCAGAATAAAGACCTTCCCATACTAATGTAGAGGTTATAGGTATGTTGGAAATTTTAAGGTGTAGTTTAAGGTGTACAACCTGGTGGAAAGAAGGTTTCTAATGTTGGTGAGAACATGTAGTAAATGTTATTTGGAGTGACCAAATTGTTTTTCTTGTTTCAGGTCATAGTAACTGTTGTGCATCTTTGAAATTATTCATTTCAGTGCCATTGGTTCACTTTCCAATAAAGTCATTCTCTCTTGTAGAGTACAGAGAGAATGTTGAAGGAAGGCAGGAAACAGATTTAAAGATAGCAACTGGTGAAAACAAAGCAGGGAGGAGACCAAGCAACTGAGACTGGAAAAAGGGAGTGGAAATGGAAAGAGACATTGTAGCATGCCCAAATGTGGTGTTACCCATAATTTAGAGAGCTCATTATTTCTTCAGTTAGAAATAAGATAAACATAATTACATCAAACTTTGAAGGGGACAATCTAAATGGAGATAAGAGATTTTTAACTCCTCAAATTAGCTTTGGCAGCCTTAACACAGCGATTTTGTAACTGCAGTGTTTGCAAATCCATTAATTCACGCTGGTTGGGTTTTGAGAGTTTGGTTTGGGTGTTTATTTGTTTGTTTGCTTGTTTTGGGGTGTTGTTGGTTGGTTTGTTGTTTTTTTTTTTTTGTGGTGGGGAGGTTTGATTGTTTGTTTATTTTGTTTTTTCCCAAGCGTTTTGTTGCCAAGAGTGACTGTAAGCCATTTGAAGAATATTTGCAGAGAGTCATTGTTTTCTCATTAGAATTGTCTTTCATGTCTTTTATAGTCTTTCTCACAATGCCTTTGATTTAGCAGCATTTTTATCAGGTCCTGGAATATATATGAATCATGTCAGCAGCTGTCTGTTCCTGGAACTGTTTAATCAAACATCATACTAATATTTGGACCAGTCTAAGAAAAAAGGTGATGTTTGCAGGGGAGGGAGATGGGAAATGCACAAGTGGGTCAAACAGCTGCTTAAAACTACTGCTGAAAGAAATGTATGTTAAGATATTGTTTGTTGGAGACTAGAAATGATTCCCTGCTCTGTTACAAACTTCCTTTCCAACTCTTTGGTGAATTATTTACATTCAGGTTGATGGTGATTTTATTATCTAGTTGCCATGGATTTTTATGGTCATCAAAAGACTAAATGCTAATATGAGCCAGGACTTAAGCCCTTGTAGCTTTGTTAGATATCTCTAAACATTTTTGAAATACAGAAAGGAAGAAAGAAAAAAAAAAAAAAACAAAGACAACAACCAACCAACAGTTAAGGGCTTGAATGTTAGGAAGACAGAAACATTGTCAAATAAAAGATAGAATCATAGAATGGTAAGGTTGGAAGGGACCTCAAAGATCATCTAGTTCCATCCCCCTGCCATAGGCAGGGACACCTCCCACTAGTACAGATCACTCAAGGCCTCCTCCAACCTGGCCTTCAACACCTTCAGGGAGGTTGTGGAGCACAGAATCACCCAATGTGATCTTCAATCACAACCTCCTTGGGCAACCTGTGCCAGTGTCTCACCACCCTCACTGCAAACAACTTCCTCCTAACATCCAGTTTCAATCTTCCCTCTGCCACTTCAAACCCATTGCCCCTTGTCCTGGCATTGCAAGACCTTGTCAATAGTCCCTCCCCAGCCTTCCTGTAGCCCCACTTCAGATCAACAAGATCCCTTGTTCATGTAGCTACCTATATTTTTATGTACACATGAAGAGGGCAGTTGCTGATGTGTCCTTCAGGAGGGGGTAGGGAGTGCAGCTGATCTCCTCTGAGGCAATATCACAAGCCACAATTCGATCCTATTGGCAAAAACAGTTTCAATGGCTAAGACCTGGCTTGTCATTTTCTTCAGAATACCAATGCTTTCTAACAAACAGTGATGGTGGATACCCTTCCAAGATCCTTCAGAAAAAAGAGCCAGCAAGCAAGGCTTTCTCACAAGAGTGTTGGAGGTCAGTGAGATAAACAAAGCTTCCTTTAGCATGCTCAGGCTTAGCACTCCCTTTCCCTGGAATAGTATCAAAGATGCATAATTTTCCCTCGGTGAAGTTTATTGTTTGAGACCTGCTCCTCACCTTAGATAAAAAAAAAACAAACCCTTCCCTCTTGTGGTGTCCTCTCCTCTCCCCCCCACCCACCCCCCTGTTCAGAAGCAGCAGTTCCCATGTCCGGCTTTGTCCTGACACACCTTCTGAAATAATAACTGGAAGTCTTAGTTCTTCAGTACTGCTTTCGTCACAGCAAAAAGGTCTACAGAAGCCTGGGAAAGCAGAGCTGAGCAAGCAGCAATGTGTGCTAAAGTTCAAAGGGTGGGTTTCAGCTGTGGTGGTGTTTTTCACACATTAGCCAGCCAAAATGCTGTTGGTTGATCAAATTTGATGAGCGACTGATCAAAGCATTCATCTTCTCTAAGCCAGCTTCAGTTAATGCTAAGCATGGGAAAAAGAGGAGAATGTGAACTGAATCAGAAGAGGCAGAGAATTTGTAATTGCCAAATGGGAACTTGAGGGGATGGTAGCCATCTTTTGATTTGTTGGAGAGCTTTATAAAACATGACTTGAAAACATATTTCCAAATATTACAATCAACATTGCATGAACCAGTAGCTTTTTTTTTTCATAACCAAGAACCATTTTCTCTGAGAACAGCAAAAGTGTGATGCTTGAATAAGATCTCACTTGATTTATATTCACCCTGGGCCTCTTCGGTTGTTTTAATTTTGGAATAATGTTTCTACCCTTTTTTTTTTTTTAAACTTAGAATTAGTTCTCTCACAGTGTATATAGAATCATAGAATGGTAAGGTTGGAAGGGACCTCAAGGATCATCTAGTTCCAACCCCCTGCCATAGGCAGGGACATCTCCCACTAGTGCAGCTCACTCAAGGCCTCCTCCAACCTGGCCTTCAACATCCCCAGGGAGGGAACAGCCACACCCTCCCTGGGCAACCTGTGCCAGTGTCTCACCACCCTCACTGCAAACAACTTCCTCCTAACATCCAATATCTAAGGAACTAATCCATGCTACGAAGTGCTTGTCTAAAATTCATTTAAATTTCATCTGTATGTTATTTGGGTTTTAAAAATGCATTAAATCTCAGTAATGTTTTCTTTCTTATTGACTGTGCTATGGATCACACCCTGTAGAAAGAAATTTGCCCTAGAAATGAGCACAAATATTTACCCGTGTGTAACATACCACTTAAAGAAAATCCTAAAATACTTTTCAGCATGCTCAGATGTGAAATTCAGACAAAACCTATTCACATCATCCTTTCACTTCCCAAACAGGTATGAAACAGGTTCTTTGGTAAAGATTCTGGCACTGTTTGCCAGAACACCCTTTGAGTATTCTTGGAAAAGGCAGAAGAAAGAGAAGGGGAAATATTTTCATCAGTAATGTTCCCTTTCCCTTACTGTGCACCTTTCTCTACGTGTTTAATCTATTTCAAGTCTCAAATCTATAGATTCCTACTCTGTGATTGCCCTGTGAGTATTCTTGAAAAAGGCAGAAGAGTGAAGGGGAAATATTTTCATCAGTATTATTTACAAGGTCTTGTAATGACAAGAGGCAATGGATTTAAGCTGGCAGAGGGGAGATTTAGACTGGATGTTAGGAGGAAGTTGTTTGCAGTGAGGGTGGTGAGACACTGGCACAGGTTGCCCAGGGAGGTTGTGGCTGCTCCCTGCCTGGAGGTGTTCAAGGCCAGGTTGGAGGAGGCCTTGAGTGACCTGTTCTAGTGGGAGGTGTCCCTGCCTATGGCAGGGGTTTGGAGCTAGATGATCCTTGAGGTCCCTTCCAACCTTACCATTCTCTGATTCTATGATTCTATTCTCTTTCCCTTACCTTTCTCTGTGTGTTTAATCGATTTCAAGTCTCAAATCTATAGAAATAATTTTTTAGAAGAAAAGTTCAGTTCAAAGGAAGGAAAGGATAGAGCTTGTTTCTTAGTATTTATTTCACAGTTAATGTGTCTGCTGTACAGTTCAAATCACAAGTAATTTCACTACCAAAATATGATGGTTGTGTTTTAAAAATATTAGCTTTAGAAAGTTGATTTTTGTGTTGGCTTTTCCCCCAGTACATTTGTGACAACTCAATCATCTGGAGGCAAACCAGCATTTTAACAGCAGCTCCTATAAGATTCATATGATCTAATCTGTTTTCCATCTTTGGAATGAATATGAGAGAGGCTAGTGATAAATCCCAAATGGAAATAGGTGGAGTCCCCTTTGTCCACCTAAAAATACACAATACAGCCTCCTATGTTTTATAGTACATAGTTAGCATTTGCTTATTTTATTATGCATTGTTCATTTTGCATACAATCTGCCTGTACAACTGATATTTCCCTCTAAATAACAGGGAGGGATATGCAGAACTTAATTGAAAGCACAAAGAAGCCATAAACTGAGTTTGCAGAGGGGCAAAAGTCATGCTCCTTATAGCTACTGTATACAATATGCTTTGCTATTTCCCAGAGTAAGCAAAGATTTCTGGTCAGATGTCAAGGATGGAGTTTATCCATGTGCCTGGCAAATGGTACTTTCTGTGCATGTTAGTAGAGGCAATAACTTTAACTACTTTTTTTTTTCACTTGTGTTGAAATGAGTGATATTGAAAAGCAGCGAGTTACTTTACGTGATTCAGAAGGGTGTGAGGAACAATAACATCCAACACTTGTTGGGATGGGAAAACTCCTTTCTTCCCTAGTGAGCAAGGAAGTCTGTCCACACCCAGTGTTTTCCAGAGGCCACTCACCAGCTGAAGAGTAAAAGAGGGCAGGGGAAACTGAAGTCAGTATATTGTAGGGATAAGATAAAGGGCGATAAAACAGATGAAGTAATGTTTCTAAAGGTATGTTTCTAACTTGCTAAGAGCTGGTGAAAAATGTATATTCACTAGCAATGCTTTGTCAAGGCACAGTATGAATATAGCTTGACTACAGAATATCAATTTTCTGCATGTATTTTATACAATGACTGGAAATATGGAAGCAGGAGAAAAGAATGAAGAAGGGAGGATGATTTAGCAACAGTATACTGCAACATGCAGTAATTTCTCTGAGATGCTTTTGCTCTTATCAAATAAATACATTTTAAAAAATTAATAACTGAACATAAGTTGCATCAATAATCAGGAGGTGCAATCAGGCCCATGATATCAAATTCTTACTTCAGGGTTCTGAGCAACCACACTTAGTGGCATACCCCCAAGAATATTGGTTTACAGGCTGCTTAAACTGCCTTTGAAAAGAATTTGCTCTTTCCTTATATTGCATAGGCAAACAAAGTCAGGCTGGCTACAAAGCTCATTATCTTGACAGATGAAGTCAAGGTCTTCCTAAGAAACACAGTATTAATATATCTTGACTACATAATATCTATTTCATGCACGTATTTTATACAACGATCAGAAATATGGAAGCAGGAGAAAAGAATGAAGAAGGGAGGATGATTTAGCAACAGTATACTGCAACATGCAGTAATTTCTCTGTTCTACTGAGATGCTTTTGCTCATATCAAAGAAACAAAATAGAAATGAATGTAACTTGAATCAATAATCAGGAGGTGCAATCAGGTCCATGATATCAAATTCTTACTTCAGGGTTCTGAGCAACCACACTTAGTGGCATACCCCCAAGAGTATTGTTTTACAGGCTGCTTAAACTGCCTTTGAACTAGTTAGCTCAGATTCTTTTGAGGTGGTAGTTGAGTCAGACATCCTAAATGAACACATCACCTGAGTGATTTGAAGTTCTTGTCATTCTCAAGAATTTGCTCTTTCCTTTTATTGCATAGGTNTTGAAGGCCAGGTTGGATGAGGTCTTGAGTGAGCTGTACTAGTGGGAGGTGTCCCTGCCTATGGCAGGGGGTTGGAACTAGATGATCCTTGAGGTCCCTTCCAACCTTACCATTCTATGATTCTATGAAACAGTGTGCACAAGTGGTGACTCTGATCCAAAGTCCCCTTTTGAGGCCATAGCTGCATTATCAGTATAAATGCAGCAAGAAATACCAGCCAGGAGTTGTGGGGTTGCTAACTGTGGACATCTGTTTTGAATGTCTGCCGCTGACTGGTGAACACACATGGAAGACATAGAAGAAAAAAATATATTTTTCCATAGATAGGAGCCTTGTGAAATCTCTCTGGATAGTCTCTCATAAGTTGGTAATAGCTCAAATTTGTTTTTGTTTCAGTTGGCACAGCAAAAACATAAAATATTTTTAACTTTTGCTTTCAAAAGTGAGTTCAGAAGGGTAAAAAAAAATGTGGCTCCAAGGGAAATGTGATGTGGAAAAATTACTGTGGGGTTTTTAGTGCTTTTACAGAGAGTCTGCATCTTCCTAAGGACAAAATAAAACACTTCAGATAACAACATCTAAGGATCTTGTCGCAGCCTTGGTCCAAACAAGCAAACCAACAGCTTAGCCAGTAAAGAAGCAGGGGACACATGTGTTAATCATCACATTTCATTCCTGTAAAACCTGTGAGGATCCACACTCTGTCATGCCTATGGCAGGGGGTTGGAACTAGATGATCCTTGAGGTCCTTTCCAACCTTACCCTTCTATGTTTCTATGATCTCATTTACTTACCTGTGACTCGCTTCAAAGAGTTTCCAGGGTGACATTTAGGGTGTCAGACTGCACATTCCTTCGTTCACATAGAGTACTAAAAAATTCTCCTCCAATAACAGTATTTTAGAGAAATGGATACATTCCAGTGGCTGATCATCCAGGAAATGTTTTCCTAGGAAAATTGTGTGGTTTTGACTAACACAGAAGTAAATTTTGAACAGAATTTAACCTAAACACAATCAGCACCTGCCCATTCATCTTTGCAGTCAGAGAAGAGGAAAGCAAAAAAAACCTCAAGTAATGCCCATTCATCTTTGCAGTCAGAGAAGAGGAGAGAAGCAAAAAAAAACCTCAAGTAATGCCCATTCACCTTTGCAGTCAAAGAAGAGGAGAGGAGCAAAAACAAAACTCAAGTAATGCCCATTTACCTTGGCAGTGAAAGAAGAGGAGATGAGCAAAAACAAAACTCAAGTAATGCCCATTCAAATTTGCAGTCAAAGGAGAGGAGAGGAGCAAAAAGAAAACTCAAGTAATGCCCATTCACCTTTTAGTCAAAGAAGAGGAGAGGAGGAAAAAAAAAAATCAAGTAATGCTAACAACTGTAATCAGTAATGAATTATTTATTCTTCCACAAGTTAAAGTGCTTCCCCAAAGGTTCAGAGTGAGGTGTTTGTCTGTTTGCTAGTTTTGAAGTGTGAGGAAGTTGTAGGGACATACTCTTGGACTATTTTTTCACTTCCAATTTTCAGTAGAAATACAAACCACAAATAGAATAGAATGGTAAGGTTGGAAGGGACCTCAAGGATCATCTAGTTCCAAACCCCTGCCATAGGCAGGGACACCTGCCACTAGTACAGGTCACTCAAGGCCTCCTCCAACCTGGCCTTGAACACCTCCAGGGAGAGAGCAGCCACAACCTCCCTGGGCAACCTGTGCCAGTGTCTCACCACTCTCACTGTAAAGAACTCCCTCCTAACATCCAATGTCAATCTCCCCTCTGCCAGTTCAAACCCATTGCCCCTTGTCCTGTCATTGCAAGACCTTGTCAATAGTCCCTCCCCAGCCTTCCTGTAGGCCCCCTTCAGATACTGGAAGGCTACTATCATGGGGCTTCAAGTTCAGATTGTAACATGAGAGAGGTTTTGGTGTTACTTTCCCTCACTTCTGTGTTGGGAGAAAGTGGCCTGTGTTAAACCACCACAGTCCATTTATTTGTCCCCCAACGTGTGGCTTGAAAGCATCTGTCTTAGCTAAGACAGTTGACTTTGGCAGGAAAATGGTTGAGATAACGAGAAGTGAGATACCATAAGGATTCAGTTAAGCCTTGAAGCTTGTTAAGAGAGCTTTATGTAAGGTTTTTTTCTGTAAGTCTTTTTTCTGTGATGTGTTCACTATGTCCATGTATTTGCTTTCCATGGTGGGCTGGGGCATATGTGCTGGTGTTCTCTGAGGGGTAAATTTATGATTTGCTGGGGTGCAAATCCAACCCACAGCAAGGATGGAAAAGGATGGGGGGGGAGGGTTAGGCTGCTGACTTCTGCTGCTGCTTCTGCACTTCCATGCTCTTTTTTCCTTAAATAGCCTAGGGAAATTGTGCATTGCATTATCTCATTTTCCTCAGTAAAGCTCTTTATTCCAACCTGGACATTTTTTTGGGGTGTTACTTTCCTTCACTATTGTGTTGGGGGGAAATGGGCTGTTTTAAACCACTACAGTAACATCTTCTGGAGCACAGCTTTTTATCATGTGAATACTTTCCAGTGAAATATTCTTAATAATATCAGTGACCTTCACCATGTTTTTTACCAGCAGTTTTGGACCACAGGTTTTGGGAAAAAAATGTCTAAGTCAGTGCAAATGCAGCCCCACCATGTAGGAAGAGTTAGTATGTGAACTAGTGCAGGAGCTTGACCACTACAGATCACAGGATGTCAGGGGTTGGAAGGGACCCAAAGAGATCATGGAGTCCAACCTCCCTGCCAGAGCAGGACCAGGCAATCTAGCTCAGGCCACAGAGGAAGGCATCCAGACAGGTCTTGGAAGTCTCCAGAGAAGGAGACTCCACAGCCTCTCTGCAGAGCCTGTTCCAGTGGTCTGTGGCCCTTACACTAAAGAAGTTCCCCCTTGTGTTAAGGTGGAACCTCCTGTGCTGCAGCTTCCATCCATTGCTCCTTGTGCTATCCCAGGGAGCAAGTGAGCAGAGCCTGTCCCCCACTCCTGACCCCCAGCCCTCAGAGATTCGTAAACATTTATTAAATCCCCTCTCAGTCTTCTCCAGATTGAAAAGCCCCAGGTCCCTCAGCCTCTCCTCCTCAGGCATTGATTGATGGGCCCAGACATTATCCACCCCAGGGTGTTAAGAGCTGGCTGATGTCATGGTAAGGCTGCTCTCCATCATCTTTGAGAAGCCACAGACATTAGGGGACATTCTAAAAGACTGGAAGAGAGCTGATGTCACCCCCATCTACAGGAAGGGCTTAAAGCAAGATCAAGGAAATTACAGGCTCATCAGCCTGACTTTGATCCCTGGGAAAGATAGGGAAGAAATCCTCCCAGGGGCTATCACCAGTCACATAAAGCTTGTGATTGGGAAAAGCCAGCACATATTCACCAAGGGGGAACTGGCTCACAGGCTGCCCTCAGAGTCTGGTGGTAAATAATTCCTTTTCATACCTGTCACAAGTGGATTCTTTCAGCAAAGTGCTGTTTACTAGCTTCATAAGTGATCTGGATAATCAAGTTTGGTGTAGTTCAGTGTTAACAAACTGAATAAGGAAGTGGGCACAATGAGAGAAAAGATACCCTTCAACAGGATCTGGGTGGGCTAATGACAACCTTATAAACTTCAACAAGGTAGAGTGTAAGGTCTTGCACCTGGGAAAACACAATCCAGCAATGTGGCATAGGCTGGGGTTGACCTGGGTGGACAGCAGCTCTGTGCAAAGAGCTCCGAGTCCTGGAGCCACACCACAACAAGTACACTGCTGCATCAGCAAGGGTGTTGCAAGCAGAGGTAAAGGAGTTGTTATCCCACTCTACTCAGAATCACAGAATGACAGGGGCTGGAAGTGACCTCAAAAGCTCATCCAGTCCAACCCCCCTGCCAAAGCAGGATCACCTATACCAGATCACAGGAACATGACCAGGCAGGTTTTGAATATGTCCAGAGAGGGAGACTCCACAACCCCTCTGGGCAGCCTGTTGCAGTGTTCTGTCACCTTCACAGTGAAAAAATTCCTCCTCATATTTACATGAAACNGAGGGTGGTGAGGCACTGGAACAGGTTGCCCAGGGAGGTTGTGGCTGCTCCCTCCCTGGAGGTGCTGAAGGGCAGGTTGGAGGAGGCCTTGAGTGACCTGTACTAGTGGGAGGTGTCCCTGCCTATGGCAGGGGGTTGGAACTAGATGATCCTTGAGGTCTCCTTCCAACCTTACCATTCTATGATTCTTTACCAGAAGAGCACACTGCTGACTTGAGCTCACCTTTGGGACTCTCAAGTTCTCTTGGGCAAAGTTCCTTTCTGTCTCATCTGCTCTCACCCTGTACAGTTGCAGGGGATTGTTCTGTGAAGGAAGAGGAACTGCAGTGCCAGCAGTTGTAGTTTGTCTTTTTAATATGAGCAGAAGCAAACATTGGTTTGATCAACTTAATCATTCCTGGCCTACTGCAGCTCAGCAGTCTGAAGCTTTATCAAGGAGTGACATAAGTAATGTGCTTATAGCAGTCTCTGCCAGCTGGAGAAAATCCTTCTCTTCTTCAAGAACAAGAAAATACAAAAATTAGTTTCATAGATTAGCAAAATCTCAGACTTTGGAGGAGCTGCTCCAGCTGTCAAAGGCAGATTTTGTAAAGTACAAGCTACTGGTTTATAGGATTTGACAGGCAAACTGAAGTTAACCTGATGAAATTAATTTGGAATGTGTGGTTTCAGAATTCATACTTTTTCCAATATGTGCAGATCATCGGATTGCATGAATTTCAAATTGCTTTTTTTTTTCTGAGTTTGTTGAAGTGTGCTAGGAGAATGTAGCATTTTTTCATGATTGCAGCAGTCTCTGGCAGTGGAATGAATCCTGAAAGTTTGCAGCAGTCTCAGATCCTGCTCCATTATTTCAAGAAAATATCCTAGAGTACAGAAAAAAAAAAAACAAAAAACAAACAAAAAAAAAACCCCAAAACAACAACAACAAAAAACCAAAACCAAATGAACAAAAAAACAACCAACCAAACAAAAAAACCCAACCAAACAAAACCAAACAAAAACCCAACACCCAAAGCCAAAATGAAAACCCAACAGCTGGATCTTATGCCCACACCCTTGCTTGATTTGAGAGATGTTATTTGTTTTCTGTAACTGATGTATGTGTGAACACTGAATTCCACTTGGCAAGATTCTGCTTCCAAAATTGAGTTGCTTTACAGGTTTAAGCTGCCTTTCAACAGATGGATGGACTCCTCAGTTCATAAAGGGCTCGTGATGGATTCTCAAGTCATCTTTGTTCTGCGACTGAATGGTTTTAATTTTGGTTTTCCTGTGACTCCTGCTGAAGCTACTGACTCAGAATTTTGCACTCATTTCCTAGATTAGAAATGAGACCAGCACAGTATACTTAATTGCCTTTTTCCTGCTGTGCTGGTCAAAAAGTGGCATAAGTCAAATTAATGGACTTTTCAAAGTCACTACTCAAAAGGAAAGAGTGATCTCTTTACTCAAGTACAACCAAAAGGCAGTGTGATGTTCGTATCTTCTCTTGGCTTCTGCTTGAGGGAAAAAAATCTCTTCATCCTCCACTTGTACTGACTGCAACAATTACCAAACCAATAGGGGGAAGGTAAGGACATCAGGCTTGCTAATATGTTAACACACTGCAGGGTCTTCTTAGAGCTCTGCTAGCAGCAGGACAGTTGGTATCCTTTCTAACATTAGTCTTTATTTGCTCTACATTTAATTGCAGGAAGGACAGAAGCTCAGTTGTCTATGTAGACAATTCTGAGGTGTTTGTTATTGTTACTATCATTACTATTGTTATTGTTACTATACTATCTATACTACTGTATACTGTTACTATACTATCATTACTATCACACTATCACACAGTATAAGCAAGGTTGGAAGAGACCTCAAAGATCATCAAGTCCAACCTGTTACCACAGGCCTCAAGACTAGACCATGGCACCAAGTGCCACGTCCAAACCTGCCTTGAACACCTCCAGGGACGGTGACTCCACCACCTCCCTGGGCAGCCCATTCCAGTGGGGAATGACTCTCTCAGGGAAGAACTTTCTCCTCACCTCCAGCCTAAACTTGCCCTGGCACAGCTTGAGACTGTGACCTCTTGTTCTGGTGCTGGTTGCCTGAGAGAAGAAAGCAACCTCCTCCTGGCCACAACCACCCTTCAGGTAGTTGTAGACAGCAAGAAGGTCTCCCCTGAGCCTCCTCTTCTCCAGGCTAAACAATCCCAGCTCCCTCAGCCTCTCCTCATAGGGCTTGTGCTCGAGGCCTCTCACCAGCCTCGTTGCCCTTCTCTGGACACGTTCAAGCACCTCAATGTCCTTCTTAAATTGAGGGGCCCAGAACTGGACACAGTACTCAAGGTGTGGCCTAACCAGTGCAGAGTACAGGGGGAGAATG
This sequence comes from Ramphastos sulfuratus, assembly GCA_013399055.1. Taxonomy (NCBI): domain Eukaryota; kingdom Metazoa; phylum Chordata; class Aves; order Piciformes; family Ramphastidae; genus Ramphastos; species Ramphastos sulfuratus. Next base: position 16,294 of record WBNM01022540.1, on the reverse strand, counting down.
AGCTCCCTGCTCCTGCTGGCCACACTATTCCTGATGCAGGCCAGGATGCCATTGGCCTTCTTGGCCACCTGGGCACACTGCTGGCTCGTGTTCAGGTGGGTGTCAATCAGCACCCCCAGATCCCTTTCTGTTTGGCTGCTCTCCAGCCACTCCGACCCCAGCCTGTAGCTCTGCATGGGGTTGTTGTGGCCAAAGTGCAGCACCCAGCACTTGGATGTTATTACTGTTACTATACTGTTTACTGTTACTATTGTTACTATTGTTACTGTGACTATTTGCTTTATATTGGAGCTGTTGCAAAGAAGTACAAATGTCTTTCCAAAGAAATTTTTCCTGCAACAAAATGTTAGGTAAAGTCTTGTGTTCCCCAGTGAATGCAATTTAGGCTCGGCAAATTCCTGTACATGAGGCTTTCAGTGTTAGTAAAAAGGAAACCATGTTCTGGAATTGTCACCACGTTATAGAAGGACAGCTCATTTTACCAATGCTAAAGCTTCATCATTTTTCAGACCCCACCTGGAGTCCTGTGTGCAGTTCTGGAGTCCCCAGCATAGGAAGGACATGGAACTGTTAGAGGGGATCCAGAGGAGACCACAAAGATGCTCAGAGGGCTGCAGCAGCTCTGCTATGAGGACAGGCTGAGAGAGTTGGGGCTCTGCAGCCTGGAGAAGAGAAGGCTTCCAGGAGACCTTAGAGTAGCCTTCCAGTATCTGAAGGGGGCTACAGGAAGGCTGGGGAGGGACTATTGACAAGGTCTTGCAATGACAGGACAAGGGGCAATGGGTTTGAAGTGGCAGAGGGGAGATTGAAACTGGATGTTAGGAGGAAGTTGTTTGCAGTGAGGGTGGTGAGACACTGGCACAGGTTGCCCAGGGAGGTTGTGGCTGCTCCCTCCCTGGAGGTGTTCAAGGCCAGGTTGGAGGAGGCCTTGAGTGACCTGTGCTAGTGGGAGGTGTCCCTGCCTATGGCAGGGGGTTGGAACTGGATGATCCTTGAGGTCCCTTCCAACCTTACCATTCTATGATTCTGTGATTTTCAGTGTCTTTTTTTCAGTAGATATCATAACTCCAGGGCCTCTCTTAACAGGTAGATTAAAAGATCTTTTAATGCAAAGCAGACAATTATCTTATTTATTTACCTGATGTGTGAGGAAAAGATACTCCTCTATGAGGTCAGTGTGCTCTTTTGAATGCTGGCAGTGTCCTTAGTGTTCCTGACACAAACAGTAGCTACAGTTCCTCCTAGTCTATTCTAGCCTCAAGTAGTTATGAGGCATAACCATGTGTGGTTTGGTCTTGCATTCTGCAGCCTTGAAAGATCTGTTATAATATGACCTTGAATTTTAGTGTTTCTAATGCCTAAATAAGAAGATTTTTTTTTGCATACTTATGAAAAACAAGCAGACTGGTTAACACAGCTTTCTTACAGTACACAATGTTGTAAGGTTCCTCTCCATTTCCTAATCTAAAGATGTCCATTCCTAATCTTTATTGTCATTTAGTGCAGTTGAATTATGATACTTACTTATCAGCTTTTATTCACAGTTCTTAGGAACTCAAAATGAAAAATTTCTTAGTATCCTGCAGAAATGTTTGCCAATGTCTTGCACTGGTATTTATTAAATGTGCTCATTTAATGATTTTCTTCAAAATCAAGAACATTTTGTGTGATTTCATTTTCCCATCTGAGATTACATCATGCATAACAATGTAGTGATACTTAATTGATACTCTAATTGTGAAACATATTTTAAGCACATGCATGCAAATTGTCTCCAACTCGACTTGTCGTATGTCTTTATTCCTGCCATTTAAAATATCTTAGCTTTGTTACAAAAATATTTTGCTTAAACCTTAACTGTAAATGATTAAAACAGAAACTTGAGAATGAATCATGAAATCATGTTCCACTGCCTCCACAATGCACAAGTGTTTCAAGGATTTTGCAGCCAACAACTCAAATTTTCTCTGAACAAGGCCTGCAGCAATAAATGGTGAAGAGTGTACTAAATTTCACAACAGCACACAGCTAATTTTAAGTCTACTACATATTTTGCAATTAAAAATCCTGTATTTTACCAATTACTATAGGGAAATAGGAGGCATAATGACAGGATGAGGGGCAATGAGTTTAAACTGGCAGAGGGGAGATTGAAAGTGGATGTTAGGAGGAAGTTGTTTGCAGTGAGGGTGGTGAGACACTGGAACAGGTTGCCCAGGGAGGTTGTGGCTGGTCCCTCCCTCGAGGGGTTGAAGGCCAGGTTGGAGGAGGCCTTGAGTGCCCTGTACTAGTGGGAGGTGTCCCTGCCTATGGCAGGGGCTTGGAATTGGATGATCCTTGAGGTCCCTTCCAACCTCACCATTCTATGATTCTATATCATGTTACTAAGGTGTGCATTGGGTAGAATCTTAAAGCTTGAGTGAATCCAGTATTGTGCATAAGGCATGCTCCACTAAGAACATACAAGGTCTGGTCAGAGTGTTTGTGGTTGGTGTTAATGCACAGTGCAGATCCTTTCTGAAAAGTATGCTGTCCTCTATCTTAGGAAGCCAGAAATCTTTTGCATATCAGCTCATTTGAATTGCTGAGCTGCATATAAAACTCTGAGGTACTATAACACTTGTTTCCTGGTTTTTCTCCTTCTGTTACTCAGGCTTCTTGCAGAGGCTGCTGGTTCTGCAACACCTTCCCACTAATAATTTTCATCTTCTTAGACAATAGCTGAGACATCATTTTCTCATGATGTGATTTTTTTGGGGGTGTGCTTTTTAACTTCTGCATTGNCTTCCAACCTTACCATTCTAAAATCATAAAATAGTGTAATTGGTGGCTGTACCCTTTCTGTTTCTTCACCTAGCAGGTAGTAACACACTGCCTCATATTCTCCTCTGCCCATCACTTCCCATTGATAAGCATGTAGAAGGAAGATGGGTACAGATCTAGGCTGTGCACTTGGTTGGTGAAGGCAGGGAGAGTTCATGTGTTGCACCCCACATGGGTGACATTGTTTGTAAGAACAGTGATAACACTGCCACAAAATCCACCTCCTGCCATTGTGGGAAACACTGAGACAGAGCTGCTGAGTTCCAGGGCTCATGTATGCCATTGGAAAGTGCTCACTGACAGTGTTGGGGACTTGATGTTTCTGTAGTTACCTATTGGTCATCCTAATATTTATGACTCAACTTGTGGCTGTCAAAAATCCCAAAAGAGCACTAAAATTCAATCTTATGTCATGAAAGCAGTGTGTTAAATCAGCATGACACATGACCTCTTTTTTTGCTCATGACCTCTTTTTTGCTGTCATTCTTGGCTTAGGTTTGGGTTTTTTTGTTTGTTTGGTTTGGAGGTTTTTTGTGTGTGTTTTGTTTTTGGTGTTTGGGGTTTGGGGTTTTTTTTGTTCGTTGTTTTTTTTTTTTTGTTTGTTTTTTTTTTGGGTTTTGGGTTTGGGGTTTTTTTTTTTTTTTCGTTTTTGGTGTTTGGGGTTTGGGGTTTTTTTTGTTCGTTGTTTTTTTTTTTTTGTTTGTTTTTTTTTTGGGTTTTGGGTTTGGGGTTTTTTTTTTTTTTTCGTTTTTGGTGTTTGGGGTTTGGGGTTTTTTTTGTTCGTTGTTTTTTTTTTTTTGTTTGTTTTTTTTTTGGGTTTTGGGTTTGGGGTTTTTTTTTTTTTTTCGTTTTTGGTGTTTGGGGTTTGGTTTTTTTTGTTGGTTGGTTGTTTTTTGATTTTTTGTTTGGAGTTTTTTTGTCTGTTTGGTGAGTTTTGCTGTTGATGTTGAATTTTGGGGTTTTTTTTGATTGGTGGGGTTTCTTTTTTAGGTTTTGGGGTTTTTTTTAAGGAATATCTTTTTTTCCTACAAAGATAGACTTTTTCTCAAAGAGTAATGAGTTGTGCAGGCATTCATTCCATTAAGATCATATTTCCTTTCAGAACACTGATGCCCATCTTACACACAAGTAATTCTGTTCCATTGTCACCATGTATAGAAATGCATGTTTTAGCATGAATAGGCTGAGAACACAGTGAAGTGTTTCATTAGTGTGTGATCTTGTATGGCTCCTTGTATTAAACCATCCTTTGTATACTTGACTATCAGGATATCTTCCCTGAAACCATAGTAAAGTGGCTTGAGCAGGTTCAGGAGCTAGTCAGGAAGGCAATGGCTGATTTTGATGACATTTAAGGTATCATGTGTCTGGATTTGATAATGAGTTTATTACCGTGGAATGTGTACGAAATACAATCTGGCCAGGTCTGATCATACTCTGACAAAAAAAGTGCCAATCATCCCTTAAAGACAAAGAAGAAAGCAACAAAGAAAATATGTAGGAACTTGCAAACCTAGGAGCCTGCATATGGTTCCTTAGAGTTACAAGGTGAATATTTCAGTAAGTTTTGACTAGTACAAAAGGGCTACGTGTCCACACCGAACATATGCATCTGTGAAAACTTGCATTGTCTGTGTTGCTGTGATGGTTTGGGAGTTACCTGCCCTGCCACACTATGAAAGATCACCCAGACTAGACTCAGCTGGCTGGAAGTTAAGGACTGAAGCTCTATTTAAAGCTTAGCACAATGTACAAGCAGATATATGTGTGCAGTTCTGGAGCCCCCAGCACAGGAAGGACAGGGAACTGNGTTAGGTTACACAGCAGAGAGAAGACACAACTGCTCCCAAAGAGACCGATAGACTCTCTCTGTTATCTGTGTTTGTCTTTATACATCTCAGCAAGCCTATGAGTGAAGTAGACATCACCATTGTTTGCTTTTCACAGACTACAATTTTTCTTCATTAAAATATTCCAATTAGCCTCAAACCAGCACAGCTGCTATCCAAGACAGCAGCTTTGAAGAGTGGTTTTGTTTCCTTGTAAAAATGTAAGCAAATGTTACTTAAAGTACACTCTACTGCTGTACAGTAGATATTGCTTGAATATGTCATAGAATTACAGTTGGTTTGGGTTGGAAGGAATCTTTAAGATCATCTAGTTCAAACCTCTCTGCCACAGGCAGGGACAACTTCCACTAGAACAGGTTTCTTAAAGCCCCATTCAACCTGGCCTTGAAAACTTCCAGGACAGAGACATCCACAATACCCCTGAGTAACAGGTTCCAGTGTCTCAGCACTCTCAGAATAAAGAATTTCTTCCTGACATCTAATCTAAATCTACTGTCTTTCAGTTTAATACTGTTACCTCTCATCCTGTCACTACACTGCCCATCTTTTGTATGAATGCCCTTTAAATGCTGAAAGAGTGTTACAGGGTTTAATTGGAGCCTTCTCATCTCTAGGCTAAAAAACCTCAACTATCTCAACCTGTCCTCATATGGGAGGTTCTCCAGCCTCCTGATCATCTTTGTGGCCCTCCTTCAGACCCACTCCTGAGCTAGATGCAGTACTCTGGGTGGGTTCTAATGAGCGTGGGGTAGAGCCACATTCCTCTTGATGGAATGCAGGATGTGACTGGCTTTCTGGCTGTGAGTGGGCATTGCTGGGTCATGTTGAGCATCTTGTCAATGACACCATCAAGTACTCCTCCTCAGGGCTGCTCTTAATCCGTTCTCTCTGTTGCCTGTATTTGGTTTTGGGATTACTCCGAACAATGTACTTGCGCTTGGCCTTCATGGGTTTTGCATTTCCCCACCTCTCAAGCCTGTCAAGGACCTTCTGGATGGCATCACTTCCCTTCAGCATGTTGACTGCACCACACAGCTTGGTGCTGCTGACAAACTCCCACTCAATCCCACAGTTCACATTGCCAACAAAGGTGTTAAACATTCCAGCCTCTGGGGAACAGCACTCATCACTCATCCTTACTCACACCACTATAGCTGTTGACTATAAACCTTTGAGTATGACCATCCAGCCAATTCCTTCTCCAACAAGTAGTCCATCCACCAAACTCACATCTCTCCAGTATAGATACAGGGATTTCACATGGAACAATGGCAAATGCTTTGCACAAGTCCAGGTAGACAACATCAGTTACTCTTCCTTTACTCACCAATGCTGTAACTCCATCACAGAAGGTCATCAAATAATTAATATAGATAAATATATATGCTGCAGTGGTGTAAAGAAGTAGAACTTTGCTGAGCCTGTTTCTCTGTTCCTTTAGCTCAGATTGTATTCCATTTGAACACTAGCCCAGACCTTTGGCTTACTGACACCCATTGATTTCCTCATAAATTCCATAGTTTACAATCTGGTTCCAGTGGCCAAGTGCAATCCAAACATTAAAAATAAACCTGAACATGGCTTGAGATTACATTCTCTGTCTTCCCTCAGCCATAGCTGGCATGCAGATATTCTGGCATAACTCTTTCTAGAATACTTTATAACTTCTAAAATCAGTTTCCATTTTCTTCATGCCGTTGCACTGGTGTAACAGAGCTATAAAGTGGCCAAAAAATCCCCCAAAACATACCCCTTTCACACTGGTCCCCCCACCCTAAAACAAACAAACAAACCAAATATTATATGAATGCTTCAAGTTTACATTAGTGTACATGAGAACTATCTTAGTTTAGCCTACTCCATNCAAGACCTTGTCAATAGTCAGGTTGGTCAAGCCTGATTCTCTTTGTGAATCCACATTGACTACTTTCAAACACCTTTTAGTCCTTCATTATTTTGTCCACATGACTTATTTGCAGTTCCATCTGTTCTTCAGTTCAGACTCTAGCTACAAGCAGGGAATTTTCTAATTCCTGGCTGCTGCCCTTTAAGGAAACATGTTGTCACCTAGTACTTCTTGTCTGCTTTGCATCTGAAATCCATTTGCTCTCACCATAATACAGGTTTCCACCCTTCTGCTTGCCCAGCTGAAAGCACTGGAAGTGGCCATGCAGATCCTGACAGGGAGTAAGTTAAACATACCCCACAAAGTCTGAAAACAATGTGAAATATTTTTGTTTAAACATGGGTCACCATTGACTATGATAGTAGCAGCATGTCACATGTAATTCATTTAATCCTGCTTTTAAATTAAACAAGTTGTAGAGTCTGGCAACTCTACTAAGGAGTAAGAAGTATTTTTGTTTCACTTTGCAAAGCATTCTCATACTTTGAAATTTTTTCTTGTTTTAAGCTGATCTAAGATATCACAGGATCAGAGAATGAACCAGGTTGGAAAAGACCTCTAGGATCATCGAGTCCAACCTATCACCTAACCCTCCTAATTAACTAACCCATGGCACTAAGTGCCTCATCCAGTCTCCTTTTAAACACCTCCAGGGATGGGGACTCCACCACCTCCCAGGCAGCCCATTCCAATGCCACTCCTTCTGTGAAGAAAATGATGATCCTTGAGGTCCCTTCCACCCTTACCATTCTATGATTCTATGAGTCTATCAAATTAAGAATTAAGAAACATGGAATTTAGGAAATATGGAAATTAGGAAATATGGAAATTAGGGATTAAGAAATACGATCTCCAATACAGCTACAGGCACCTATGGTGCAGATGTTTCTTGCTTCATCAGAAGAGAAAGTGCTGAAAGTAAGGAAGAATTCTGTTCTATCTCTTGGCACGACATTAGTTGTCATGCTCACTCTTCTAAAGTATATGCTATGGCTTTTAAAACTGGAGAGATTTCAGCTATCTAGGCAGGAGAAACTAACTCATCAGTGAAGCTTTGAAATTAAACATAAAATATTTGGAATTAGGGCATGCTCCATAAGATTTCCCTCCTTGGAAGTGTAAATTTCACCAGAAACCCTTTCCTTTCTGAAATAGTGATGTTTACTCTGCACTGATCCTAGGAGAAGGGTGATTTTCTTTTATGAAATATGGGAATAATAAAGACTCTTCCTTGTCAGGCAACCCACATATACCCATACGAATAAAAATAACATGATGAAGCCTTTACTTGAGTCACACAAACACAAAATTGATTAGTGTAGTGTTACTATGTGTTACCACCTCCTCTCTGGAGTTATAAAGGCTAATTCAGCTGTTTTATTGACATATAGATCATGCTTAACATCATTTATTAAGCCTTAAGATGACTTTTTGGCAAGTCCATTTGGCTTGCAGTAGGGAAATATGTGCTACAACTGCTTAAACAGTATTTAGCTCACTTAAAGTACAGTAACATCATTACCTGCACTGCCAGTGTCTTCTTCCAGAGATTTAAATGTGGAGCAGTGACATCACTGAGGTTGTCTAACATTTACACCTCATCTGCTGAATCATTCTGGAATAAGAAATATACCTTTAATGTTAAACTTTCAACTACACATCATTGGCCTCTCTGTACTGCAAGAAAGGAGTCATATTATATGACAGTTCATAGAATCATAGAATCATAGAATGGTAAGGTTGGAAGGGACCTCAAGGATCATCTAGTTCCAACCCCCTGCCATAGGCAGGGACACCTCCCACTAGTACAGGGCACTCAAGGCCTCCTCCAACCTGGCCTTGAACACCTCCAGGGAGNATTGTGCCTACCCAGCTGCAGGACCTTACACTTGGCCTTCTTGAATGTCATGAGGTTGGCCTGGGCACAGCTCTGCAGCCTGTGCAGGTCCCTCTGGATGGATCCCTGCCCTCTAGCAAGTCGACTGTGCCACACAGCTTGGTGCCATCTGCACACCTGCTGAGACAATCACCTTGGAATCTTTATAACATCTCACAATGTAAGACTGCATTTCTGTAGCACTTCATCATCATGGTGTTTTATCACCTAATGGCATTAATGATTATTTAAGAGCATCAACTCTGTTGGAGGTAAGTTGGTAAGAGATCCAGAAATTTAGACATCTAAAGTTTTATTATCCTATAATTCTGTTAATTGCTAAGTAGAGAGATAGAGAGAAGAAATTACAGATCTCTGGTTTGTGTCTGTGATATGTGCACCCTCACAACTTTTCAACTCCAGTAGTACTTATTATTATCAGCTGTACAGATTTTTCAGTTTGTAATGAGTCAATAATCATAGAATTATAGAATTACCATTCCATGATTCTATGATTCTATGACCTCTCCATTGAAGCTGTAGACAGACAGGCTGAGCTATTGTTCTCCCTCTAATATGGTTACTACAGTAAAAGCCTGAGACATTTGGAGGGCTGTGGTAGATTGCATGATTAACTGTTCACTTCAAAGGGATTCACTCTGTTTTGAAAGATTTTACTTGCTTTGAAAAATTTCCTACTGGTTTGGGCAATATACATGAAATAACATTTCTCAACAGTCATGAAACTAGTAAATGCAACCATCTGAGCTGATGTATTTGAGACAATACTTCCTAAAGACTTAGCTGTGGAGCAAGGGACTGCATCCACTTTTGCTTCTGATCTTTTCTGGGTGTGTCCTAATAAAGTCAACAAGAATTAGCTACCACTCTCCTTTCATGAAAAACCAAGATGATGCTATTTTCATTGTTTTCCCACACTGCAAAAAGCACATGAGCACAAAGGGGGTTTAATTTCATTTTCTCTTTAACAAACAGTTCTGAGAAATCCTCAGTTATGCAACAAGCACAGACATGGCCTTATGGATCCAAAGGTTCTTTTAGGAGGAAGTTGTTTGCAGTGAGGGTGGTGAGACAGTGGCACAGGTTGCCCAGGGAGGTTGTGGCTGCTCAAGGCCAGGTTGGAGGGAGCCTTGAGTGACCTGTACTAGTGGGAGGTGTCCCTGCCTATGGCAGGGGGTTGGAATTGGATGATCCTTGAGGTCCCTTCCAACCTTACCATTCTATGATTCCATGTTTGCACAGGGTGCTTTAGGAGACTGTCTTTTCATTTATTGAGAGGGGCATTGTTGCAGGAAGAGTGTGATAACTTTCTGTCTCTCTTTTCCCATTTCCTACTCATTGAACTGTTGTATCTGTAGCTTTAGACTTCACGAAGCTCAAAAGACTTCAAGACAACGAAACAAAAAGGCTAGAGGGAGGGGTTTGGTACCCTTAGCTGTGTTTTGCAGGGCTACCAAACATGGGAGGTAGGCAGGACTGGAGGGCAGTCAGCTTTAGAATGCATCTCTTTCTGATAGGCAAACTTTTGGGGATTGCTTTTGGTGGAATATTTTTTGCTGGTTTTTTTTTTAATTGATGTTGTTTGATTATATTCCTGGAGCTAAATTGTTAAGGATTATTGATTCTTACTCACGGAAGTATAATGTGGCACAGCTACTGCTCTTTCTACTTAAGAACAGTAGAAAAGCAGACCAGATGCTAGATGCTTAAAATAGTGATAACTGTTACATCTGCCAGACAAACTCTGCAAAGTTAATTTCTTTTTTTTCTGTCTGACACTTCCTGACATCCAGTTTCAATCTCCCCTCTGCCAGTTTAAACCCATTGCCCCTTGTCCTGTCATTGCAAGACCTTGTCAATAGTCCCTCCCCAGCCTTCCTGGAGGAACCCTTCAGATCCTGGAAGGCTACTCTAAGGTCTCCTGGAAGCCTTCTCTTCTCCAGGCTGCAGAGCCCCAACTCTCTCAGCCTGTCCTCACAGCAGAGCTGCTGCAGCCCTCTCAGCATCTTGGTGGCCTCCTCTGGACCCGCTCCAACACTTCCATGTCCTTCCTATGCTGGGGGCTCCAGAACTGCACACAGGACTCCAGGTGGGGTCTGAGGAGAGCAGAGCAAAGGGGCAGAATCCCCTCCCTTGCCCTGCTGCCCACACTGCTCTTGCTGCAGCCCAGCACACAGTTGCTGTCTGGGCTGCACTCACACTGCAGCCTCATCTTGAGCTTTTCATCACCCCAGACCCCCAGGGCCTGTTCCTCAGGGCTGCTCTCAGCCATTCCCCACCCAGCCTGGAGTTGTGCTTGGGATTGTGCCTACCCAGGTGCAGGACCTTACACTTGGCCTTGTTGAATGTCATGAGGTTGGCCTGGGCACAGCTCTGCAGCCTGTCCAGGTCCCTCTGGATGGATCCCTGCCCTCTAGCAAGTCGACTGTGCCACACAGCTTGGTGCCATCTGCACACTTGCTGAGGCTGCACTGATTCCTCTGTCCATGGCACTGACAAAGATGTCAAACAGCACTGGTGCCAGCACTGACCCCTGAGGGATGCCACTTGGCACTGGTCTCCAGGTGGACATTGTGCCCTTGATCACCACTCTCTGTGTGCCACCATCCAGCCAATTCCTTATCCAGTGAGTACCTCAAACCAGCACACATGTCCATCTTTTTCCAGTTTTGCTTTTCTACCATGCAGTATGGTGTTGCATACAGTTTTCTTCAGGAAATAAAAAGCTCCTCCATCACTGTGATTGCCTCATGGTTCATAATGAAAACAATATTGCTTTTTTAAATATTTCAAAAAACCAGTTTTCAAACCCTCATTCCTTCCAACGTGACAAAATAAATTTTCCTCAAGTCTATCTAGCATCATCTATTTTCATAACCAATGAGTGTGAAACCACAGATGTTTGCATTTTCTTGATACAAAACTGTAAGCCAGTACATACTCATTTGAGACCAAGAACATCTGATATTGAAAGATGATCAAAATTGGCCAAATCTTTCTGTTTTAAGAGGTTTATGACCTTCAGAGCCTATACACAGAAACTTTTGGCTAACAGCAAATGATGAAGTGGTTCGATCTGCAAAATCCACAAGTCTCATTCTGGTTTTAATTTTAGGGGTGTAACTCAAGGTAATTCTTGGGATTTCAACAAGATTAATCCCAAGGCATAAAATAAATGAGAACAGACTGTGAGCCATGCTCTGATGAATCTGTTGTTTAATAACTAGCTGTTCTAATTTCACTACATCTCAGCTGGAGGTAGTGAAATTACCCAATTATATTCCCTTTCTATTAAAAAAAATAATTATTTTTTTTTTTTAAAAAGAAAGGGGACAGTTTGGGACAAGAATAGTTAGATCAGCATCAAAGCCCTGCCAGAGCAAATGAATCCTGTATCTACCAATGAACATTAAAAAAAACCCAAATCTTTAGAAGAAACAAGGTAGATCTGCTGCTTGCAGCTGAATCTAATACAGATAGCAACTTAATTTTATTTTCTTTCCATGAGACACTTCTGTAATCCTTTTTTTTCCTTTTTATATCAGTATATAATAACAGAGGATTTCATGTTTGCTGTTTCTTGTTTTCTTGAGCTTTTGTGTTTAAATAAAAACCTTCAGACCTGCTATCTCCTCTCCCATTAAATTATTAATAGAAAAATCAGTCATTTAGACCTATTAATAATTTTCTAGTTCATAAGCAGAAGCAAATAAACATAATATTTCTGTTGATTATAAAACTATAGAGAGGCAACCTACCAAACTCTTGCATTACATCACTTTGTGGTTGATGTTTGAAACGTAACACCCCATAATGTGGTTTGCATTCAGTTACCCATCTGCACTGTAAACTCTGTGTTTTCAGGCTAGCTTGGTTACTATGAAACTCTAAGCAAATAAAACTGTGTTGTAACATGAAAATCCTCTCTTCTTAATCCTGTTGACAAAGCTGGGTCCTTTCCCTCACTAATGTGAGTCGAGACTAGCACCAAGCATCATTCCATTTGTCTCACTGATCCAACAGCTTAAAAGGGTTCAATGAAGATAGGAAGAGTGTCTTCTAATTGTGCTGATGAAGTTATATTTCTTCAACTTCTTATCCTTCATTTTGTAAAGAAAGAAGTCAGTCTTCATCTAGAAACTTCACTGGAAGCCAGCCCTGTATCAGTTAGTCCTTCCTCAGTATTCTCTCTTTGGGCAACGTTGTGATGAAGGAAATTACCAGATGTATGTAGAGGAAAAGCCTATTGATAACTGCTTTTTAAGTGAACTAGCTTCACACTTGTCAGCTAGTTCCTGATGGGAACAGTTAGAAGACTTGAGAAGTCATAATGTTTCCACTTTGGATACTACTGTTTGTCAGATTGAGCAGCAGGGCACTTCATTTTAATTTAATGTTATTATTTTTCTCCTTCTGGAAGGCCCAGTCAAAGAGTTTCTTTCACTATATTCTTTTCAGAACTATGTTCAGAGCTTAGCATCTTGAAAGATGGAAGCCAAATAATGAAATATAAAGATGAGTGGAAAACTAAATTCAGCACTTCTATCTCTAAACCAGACAGTAAATGTGTTTCTAGTGGATTGTCTACTGTCTGGAATAGTCACAATCACACCCTGAATTTAGGACTGTGTAGTATTTAATTTAATTTCTCCAATTAAATTCTCAAAATGGAGATGTGGGAGTTCTTCTTTCATACAGGGTTCCTGTACCATTCTTTCATCAAGTTGGCAATCCAAATCTGCATTACTGAAACAAAGTCAATTCTTTGGCACCTGCAGTTTACTCATTAGGTGCAAAACAAGCTATGTTAAAATATCTTAATATGTAGTCCATCTTTTTTTATTACTGTACTCAGAAAATCCAAAGATTGTACCTTTATTCAACTACTGATCATTCATTCAGAACTCCTATTTCTAACCTAAGAGTATCTTTGACATGAGTTAACTTAACTTACANAGCCCCAACTCTCTCAGCCTGTCCTCATAGCAGAGCTGCTGCAGCCCTCTAAGCATCTTGGTGGCCTCCTCTGGACCCACTCCAACAGTTTCATGTCCTTCCTGTGCTGGAGGCTCCAGAACTGCACACAGGACTCCAGGTGGGGTCTGAGGAGAGCTGCAAAGACAGTAGCTTCTGAAGCTAGATAAATATTTATGGCTCTGACTTTACTCTCCCACGTACAATGACATCAAACAAAAACTCACTCAAATATCTTACAGTGAAACAACTCATGCAAGAGGTATTTTGTGACCAGTGTGGAACAGACACTGATGTAGACAACAAAACCACATAAGATAAACACTGCCCACAAAGTATAATGTAGAGTATCTGAACAGGGGTTAGTTTGGGCAAGAAGCAGCACATTAGCAATTTCCAAGGAACTGGAGACCTATTGCCTCTATGTCACTCTGTTATCACCTGCTCAACTGAATTCCTTCTAGAAAGTGGATAGTTACAGAATCAACACCAAATTAAGGTCTTTGTTTAGATACTATGATATTGGCATTATTGTCATAAAATCCTACGTGCTCCTTTGCTTTGAACTTGTATTCCTTTTGTTTCCCCCTATTTTTACAGTGTTGTCTTCTTGCAGTTTGGGTTTTTTCCTACCAAATACTTTTACAAAACATTCATTTGCAGTTAAGAATAAAGGGAGGGCAAGAGTTATTAGTGAAAAATGGCATGTAAACCATGAACATTTTTATAAGTCTGCATTTCCAGAAAAATACCATGAGGGGAAACTACTCAGTCAGCCAGTATAAATTGGATTGGGCAAGTTCCAGTGGAACAATCTGGGGGAAAAAAAGGCAAGGCAGGCAGGAATGTTTAATCTGGATGTATCCCAGGTTTACGTAAGTATACAGAGAACTGGGGTATGAGAGGAGCAGGATAACTGATGTCACAGTGATAAAAAGTACAACCTTGATGTTCTGTGTGTTTAGATATATTTACCCAAGCTGTCTTGCAATGCAATGTCTTTTCAGAAGGCAAATGCAAACCACTGCAAGAGAGCACATTGTTCTGTTTCATGCCTGTTTTCAGCTCGGAGCTTTCAACAACTCAAGATGTTCTCTACCTGGACCTGAGTAAGGCATTTGACTCTGTCCCACAGGACATCCTGGTCACCAAGCTGGAAAAACATGGACTGGATGGGTGGAGCACTGCTGGATAAGGAATTGGCTGGATGGTGGCACACAGAGTGGTGATCAAGGGCACAATGCCCACCTGGAGATCAGTGCCAAGTGGCATCCCTCAGGGGTCAGTGCTGGCACCAGTGCTGTTTGACATCTTTGTCAGTGTGCAGATGGCACCAAGCTGTGTGGCACAGTCGACTTGCTAGAGGGCAGGGATCCATCCAGAGGGACCTGGACAAGCTGCAGAGGTGTGCCCAAGCCAACCTCATGACATTCAACAAGGCCAAGTGTAAGGTCCTGCACCTGGGTAGGCACAATCCCAAGCACAACTCCAGGCTGGGTGGGGAATGGCTGAGAGCAGCCCTGAGGAAAAGGCCCTGGGGGTCTGGGGTGATGAAAAGCTCAACATGAGGCTGCAGTGTGAGTGCAGCCCAGACAGCAACTG
>WBNM01022537.1:0-17030 GCA_013399055.1 Ramphastos sulfuratus | reverse complement strand
AAAAAAAAAACAAAAACAACCAATGTGGATCAAAACAAGGTTAAAATGAGCCAATATGGATCAAAACAAAAGTAAAATCAATCAATATGGATTAAAAAAAATTAAAATCAACCAATATGGATCAAAAAAAAGGTTAAAATCAACCAATATGGATCAAAACAAAATTAAAATCAATCAATATGGATCAAAAAAAAGGTTAAAATCAACCAATATGGATTTAAAAAAAGTTAAAACCAACTATTATGGATAAAATAAAATTAAAATTAACAAATATAGATTTAAAAAAAAAAAAAGCAACCAATATGGATAAAAAAAAAATTAAAACCAACCAATATGGATTAGAAAAAAAATCAAAATCAAACAGTATAGATTGAAAAAAATTTTTTTAAAAAAATCAACCAATATGGATTGAAAAAAAGTTACAAATCAACCAATATTGATTGAAAAAAAATTAAAATCAACCAATATGGATTGAAAAAAAGTTACAAATCAACCAATATTGATTGNGGATAAAAAAAATAAAAATCAACCAATATGGATTGAAAAAAAGTTACAAATCAACCAATATTGATTGAAAAAAAATTAAAATCAACCAATATGGATAAAAAAAAAATAAAATCAACCAATATGGATAAAAAAAATTAAAATCAACTAATATGGATTGAAAACAATTAAAATCAATCAATATGGATTAAAATTTTTTTAATTAACCTATATTGATTAAAACCAATCAAGCACTGCTGAAGAGCAGTGGCTTCTTTCTCTGCTGTGGATCTGCTGCATCACACCAGGCTTGCTGCTGGCTGGGTACTTCCACACCAGTGCTTTAAGCAGCTCTCCACCTGCAGGCTTTATCCTTCCTTCATTATTTAGACTGGAAAAGCTGAAGGAGGAAGGAAAATCCCTTGGGAACATGCCTGGCACAGAGCACAGCCTCGGTGGCACAGCTCCTGAACATCACTGCAGCCTGGAGGGATTCAGCTCAGGCTGAGGGAGGCTACAGCTTCCCAATGGGATTTTTAGCAGGTCTCTGATTTGGAGTGTGAAGAAAATAATTGCTGGTATCAAGAAAATTTCCTACTTCAGAAGAGGAGTTCCCTGACTGTTGTGTGACAATTAGGAAACCCAGGCAAAAGAGTTTACTTATTAATCTCCTAAATCAAAGGCTTCTGGTAAATCATAGGCTCACAGGGTGTTAGGGTTTGGAAGGGACCTCTGGAGAGCTTCCAATCTAATCCCTGCCAGAGCAGGAGCAGACAATCCAGCTCAGGGCACACAGGAACACATCCAAACAGGACTGGGAAGGCTCCAGAGAAGGAGACTCCACAACCTCTCTGGGCAGCCTGTGCCAGGGCTCTGGGACCCTTCCAGTCAAGAAGTTCTTCCTCGTGTTGAGGTGGAGCTTCTTGAGCTGCAGTTTCCATCCATGGTTCCTTGTCCAGGGCACAGGTGGGCAGAGCCTGTCCCTGTCCCTTCCTTCCTGGCCCCCAGCCCTCAGATATTTACAGACATTGCTCAGGTCCCCTCTCAACCTTCTCCTCTCCACACTACCCAACCCCAGGGCTCTCAGCCTCTCCTCCTCAGGCAATGTGTTCTATCCAAAACAGAGAAAAGACAGACAGGAAGCTTTCAGAAGGGTGTCTCTAATCCACAACACTGTGTTTTATAAGTCATGTCCTTACATTCTTTTTAATTTTATTCTTGATGGTTTCTATAACTCCAGCTTCTTCACTTTCACAGAGTTTCTCTGTAGCCTTTAAGTCATCGCAGGCCAGCTGCATTTTCTCCTCTTCAAAGGTCATCATGGCATTCTACCAAAAAATAAAACACACCAAAACCAAACAGGTCGGAATGAAAACTCTCACAAACATTTCTATTTCTTAAAAAAAACCAAAACAAAACAAAGCAACCAAAAAAAAGCCAACCCACACATGAGGACAGNTTGAGTGACCTGTTCTAGTGGGAGGTGTCCCTGCCTATGGTAGGGGGTTGGAACTGGATGATCCTTAAGGTCCCTTCCAACCTTACCATTCTATGATTCTGTAACTTGCAGTCAAATCATATCATACAAAGTCCTAAATCCTCTTGAAGCTTCACCTGCAGTCAAGCTGAACTTGCTAGCACCTCATGTCAAGGGGCAGAACAATTCTTACAAACCCATTTCAGTGACTGTTCTGCCAGGTGTGATTTGCACCTGCACAGGTGTGGCTTGGCTGCAATTCATCCAGAGAAGGAAGAGCCCTCCAGAGTCACTGACACCTAACAGTTGAGTCCTTTTGGGAGCCACAATTCCTGTAACTCTCTCCACAGCTCCCTGAGAGGAGGCTGCAGGCAGCTGGGGGTTGGGCTCTGCTCCCTAGGCTCAGGTGTGATAGGAGAGGAAATGTTCTGAAATTGTGCCAGGGAAGGGTTAGGTTGGAGAGGAGGAAAAATGTCTTTGGTGCAAGAGTGGTGAGGGATTGGCAGAGGCTGCCCAGGGAGGTGGTGGAGTGCCCATGGCTGGAGGTGTTACAGAAAGGTGTGGCCATGGCACTTGGGGCCAGGGGTTGGTGGCCAGGGTGGTGTTGGCTGATGGTTGGACTGGGTGAGCTTAGAGAGCTTTTCCAACTGAACCAATTCTGAGATTCTGTGGTGGGTGATGTGAGAACACAGACAAAACCATTATCCTGCTGTGGTATCAGGGCTGTTAGGAGTTTTGGTTGGTTGGTTTTGGAGACAAGGATAAATTTTATTGCTGTTGCAGTAGTCAATGATTGGAAGAGGATGCCCAGGGAGGTGCTGGAGATGTTGCAGAAAGCTGTGGTCATGGCACAGAGTCTAGTGGCCATGGTGGGGTTGGGTTGCTGGTTGGACTGGATGAGCTTACAGAGCTTTTCCAACCCTAACAATTCTGTGATTCTATGAACCAGATTCCTTTGGAGAAAAGGAGGCTGAGGAGAGACCTTCTGCCTCTCTACAGCTCTCTGAAAGCAGGCTGGAGCCAGGTGGAAGTTGGTCTCTTCTCCTACGTTACAAGAAACAGGATATGAGGAAACTGCCTCAAGCTGCAGCAGGGGAGGTTTGGGTTGGACATTACAAGAAACTTCCTAACTGAAAGAGTTCTCCGAGCCTGGCAAGGGCTGCCCAAGGAGGTGGCTGAATCCCCATCTCTGGAGGTGTTTCCAAGGGGCAGAGCTGTGGTGCTGAGGGCCATGGTTTAGCCCCAGCCTTGGCAGAGGCAGAGAATGGTTGGGCTGGATGAGCTGAAAGAGCTTTTCAAGCCAAACCCACTCCGTGATCCTGAACACAGGAAGAAAATCAAATAAATAAAGAGAAGTGCAGCCAACTCCAGCTCCTGCTGAACCTCTTTAGAAGGCATTTCAGAACAAGTGACTGCTTTTTTCTTGATGCTTTATTCAACAAAAGCTCTGCATGAGAGGCCCAGGCAGCATGGCTGCTATCTTTAGAGCAGTAGCTAAGCAGGAGAGTTGAGATCCACTGCTGCTTGCACTGCCACGTTCCACTGGTTCAGCACAGCAGCAAGCCTGAGAGCTTCTCCCTCTTTCCTTTCCCCTCTCCAGTGGCTCAAAAGCAGGCACATGCCCCAGAAGGCTTCCTAACCAATATGTTGAGATGTTCTACAGAGACAAGAGGGAATTCAAATTCATTTCATTCACAACTGAACCTATTTCTGGCATATTCTAATAAATTCTGTCTTTTTAAAAACAGTATTACCATGGATAATTCCTACTGTGATTGAAGGTTAAGCAGCAAAGTTGGAATAAGGGCAGCTTCAAAACTAAGATCCAAACTTTTTTTTAAGGCATCTGTGGAGTTTTTGCATAAATTAGCATTTTTTAATACATGAAAAACACACCAGGAGAGAGACATTTAACAGAGCTACGTTGCTCATTACAAGCCTGGTCAGTCAATATAGAATCAGAGAATGGTAAGGTTGGAAGGGACCTCAAAGCTCATCCAGTTCCAACCAGGGACACCTCCCACTAGCACAGGTCACTCAAGGTCTCGTCCTACCTGGCCTTGAACACCTCCAATATTCTCAGATCTTGTCTATTCCAAAAGGAAGCAATGTGAATGGATGGAATNAGCCAGGTTGGATGAGGCCTTGAGTGACCTGTGCTAGTGGGAGGTGTCCCTGCCTATGGCAGGGGGTTGGAACTGGATGATCCTTGAGGTCCCTTCCAACCTTACCATTCTATCATTCTATGACCTCAGAGATCATCTACAGTCACCCCTGGGCCAGGGACACCTCCCAGCTAGACTTGGCCAGCCAAGGCCTCATCCAAACTGGGCTTGAACACCTCTAGGGAAGGAACATCCAAAACCACTCCAGGTGACATATTCCAGTGTCTCACCAACATCATAGTGAAGACTTAAGAATTAACAGATTTCACCCAGCAATGTGGATAGAGAAAAGTTCAGCATCAGAGAAGCTGGCAGGAAAATGGCATTCATGAGGATCATTTTAATACCACCTCTACTGCTCATTCATGAGTTTTATTCTGCCTCTTTTAATGGAACACATCAATAATTCATACATTTGAGAGGCTGAAGAGCAGAACTTCAATTTTCTATTTAAACCATGTAAGTAAACAAGCTTTATATAACACAGTGCCTTGTTTTCTAGCTACTCCAAGTCCAAAACAGTGGGGAAAAAAGGAAATCAAGTCTCATAAAAAGAGACAAATTAATGAAGTCCACCCTCAGGAACACATTAACCACAGGAAGAGGTGGATGCTCTCTGCTCCCATCTACTCACCAGGAAACTGACAAAGCTGGCTCCAAAACTCATTAATGGGCTCTGGTTCCTGTAAAGGAAACAAAAGGCAGTTACTCTATTTCACATAGCTGTACATGTTGCATTTCCTGACTTGAAATGATGCAGCTGGAAATAAATCCTGGGGGATTTGCAGCAGTCAGATCACTCTGCAGCAGTACAGGGCAGAAATCTAAAGTTTCATGGGTTTGCTAAACTGAAAAAGTCATTTTTCATGCAGAGAGAGTGGTGGAGCTTGATGATTGCACTCAAAGACCAACAGTCAGTGGCTCAATGTCTAAGGGCAGGCAGGTGAGAAGTGGTGATCCTCAGGGGGCCATACTGGGACCAGTGCTGGTTAATCTCTCTGCTGGCAACATGGGCACTGGGATGGAGACACTCTCAGCACCTCTGTTGCTGGCACTGAGCTGTGTGGTGTGGATGACAGGTCAGAGGGATGGCATCCAGAGGGACTTGGACAGGCTGGAGAGATGGCCAATGGCAGCCTTATGAAGTTCAACACAGCCAAGGGCAAGGTCCTGCACCTGGGTCAGGGCAATGCCAAGCACAAATCCAGGCTGAGTGGAGAATAGGCAGAGAGCAGTGCTGAGGAGGACTTGGGGGTGCTGGGTGAGGAGAGGCTCAGCATGAGCTGGCACTGTGCACTGGCAGCCCAGAGCCAGCCTGTCCAGGGCTGATCCCCAGCAGTGTGGGCAGCAGCACAGGGAGGGGATTCTGCTCCTCTGCTCTGCTGAGACCACACCTGCAGTGCTGGGGCCAGCTCTGGAGCCCCCAGTGCAAGGAGGACATGGAGCTGTTGGAGCAGGTCCAGAAAGGACATCAAGATGCTCAGAGGGCTGGAGAACCTCCCCTGTGGGGACAGGCTGGGGGAGTTGGAGCTGTTCAGGCTGGAGAAGAGAAGGCTGCAGGGAGACCTTAAAGCAGCCTTCCAGTGCCTGAAGGGAGCTACAGGGGAGCTGGGGAGAGACTTTTGCCAAAGGCATGGAGTGACAGGATGAGAGGTGATGACTTCAAACTGGAAGAAGCTGGATTTAGATCATAGAATCAGTTAGGGTTGGAAGGGACCATAAAGATCATCTAGTTCCAACCCCCCTGCCACGGGCAGGGACACCCTACCCTAGATCAGGCTGGCACAGATGAGCCATTAGGAAGCAGTTCTTGCCCATGATGGGGGTGAGGCTGCCAGGTTACATAAAAACACTAACTTCAAGGATTTAAGAAGAGCTCACACTGATGTCACAGGTACAGCACTGATGCTGACTTAGGTTGGACATCAGGAGGAAGCTCTGTACAATCAGAGTGGTGAAACACTGGCACAGGCTGCTCAGGGATGTGGTTGAGGCCCTGTCCCTGGTGACATTCAAGATGTGTCCCTGGGCAGCCTGTCCAGCTGGAGGTGTCCCTGCTGCCTCCAGGGGGGTTGCACAAGATGCCCTTTGAGGGTCACTTCCCACCTGATGCAGTCCATGCCCCTGTCACTGTCTCTGTGTAAGATCAATGTAACCTGCCACATTTTCACACTCATTTTTGCAGCAGACAAGCAGCCTGGGTCCTGCCCTTTGCTGGCCAGCAACAACAGCTGCCAGTGTGTGCCTCTGCTCTGTGCCCCTTCCAACCCAAAGCACTCCACCATTCTATCAGTCAGCCACACCAGTTCTGCTGGCTGCAGCTGGCACTTGCAGCAAGGACTCTTGCTGCAGAGGGCCTGTGGCTGTCTCATCCTCTACTTCTCAGCTCCTGAAGTGTGGGGGACCCACTCAGCAGCACAGAGTCACACTGTACAGCATATAACAACCTTCAGCACATGTTTCAAGGGCACAGCTACTGCATTACCAGCACCCAGCAGACCTAAATGTGCAGAAGAGAGCAGCACAAGCAATGTGCACGTTCAATGCCCTTATGTGCAAAGTTGCACTTACCTCACACCTCCCAGGAAGCCCAGAAATAACACAAATGCTTTATTTTTGACCTTCCTTAGATCCCCATACACAGAAAGAAGGCAGTTTGGGGTAGGGGCTAAGCAGGTAGGCATCTCCAGATGATCAATTTTTCATACTAAAGGCCAGGCAGAACATGAAACTGTTAAAGAAAGACTGAGTGCTATGAATTCATCCTGATAATCAACCTCAGGAGTCACAGGCTCACAGGGTCTTAGGGGCTGGAAGGGACCCAAACAGCTCAAGTCCAACCCCTGCCAGAGCAGGACCAGACATTCTAGCACAGGTGGCACAGGAACACATCCAGACAAGGCTGGAAAGGCTCCAGACAAGGAGACTCCAGAACCTCTCTGGGCAGCCTGTGCCAGGGCTCTGGGACCCTTCCAGGCAAGAAGTTCTTCTTCATGTTGAGGTGGAACCTCCTGTGCTGCAGTTTCCATCCATTGTTCCTTGTCCTATCCCAGGGCACAACTGAGCAGAGCCTGTCCCCTCTATCTCAACCTCCAGCCCTCAGACATTTATAAACACTGATTAGATCCCCTCTAAGTCTTCTCTTCACCCCAGGTCCCTCAGCCTCTCTTCACAGGGCAGTGCTCCAGCCCCTAGCATCTTCATAGTCCTCTGCTGAACTCTCTCAACAGATCCCTGTCCCTCTTGAACCATTACCTAACTCCACCAGGGCCATTCCTGCACCATACCCTTGAGCACCACATCTAGATGTTTTTAAATACACCCACGGATGGGGAATCAACCACTTGCTGGGCAACTCCAGCCTTTGCTGAGCCTTTTGGTATACAAGTGCTTCCTATGTCCAACCTAAACCTCCCCTGGCATAAGCTGATGTTATTTGTTCCTGTCATAGCAGTTGTGACTTTGAAAAGTCCATAGTTTGATTCAGGACATGCAATAAACACTCCCCACGGAAAGAGAACAAATGCAATAAACCTTTGCCATGGAAAAGGAACATCTTGGGAATTTGCCTTTTCCAGCTCCTTGCTAGAAAGAAGTTATTAAGTTCAGTGGGGATTTTGCTGGAGCAAGGTTTAGAGATTTAAGTCTCTGGATATAACCAGGAAAATCAAGAGACATAAAGAACAGTTAATTGGGTTGGTACTTCCCAGTAAGATCCTTAGAACACACTTCTTGAACATTAAGTTACACTGAATCACAGCAAGGGGTTGGAAGGGACCTCTGGAGATCATCCAGTCCAACCCCCTGCTAGAACAAGGTCACCCCCAGCAGCTTGCCCAGGATCACAGTGTCCAGGTGGGTTTGGAATCTCTCCAGAGAAGCAGATCCCACAACCTTTCTGGGCAGCCTCCTCTGGGGCTCTGGCAAGTAGTTTTTTCCTCATGTTTAAGTGAAACCTCCTGGGTTCCAGTTTGTACCCATTGCCCCTTGTCTTATTGCTGGGCACCACTGACAAGAGCCTGGCCCCATCCTCTTACCCCCCCACCCTTTAGGTCTTGCCAAGCATTGATCAGATCCCCTCTGGGGACTCCACAACTTCTCCAGGGCTCAGCACCCTCACCCCAAAGAAGTTTCTCCTTCTGCTCAGCTGGACCCTCCTGGGTTCCAGTTTGTGCCCCTTGTCCTGACAAGAGCTTGGCCCCATCCTGTTGCCCCCCACCCTTTCCTGAGCAGCACTGAAGAGGTGTCCCTGTGCCAGACAAGCACTCAGTGATGTCTGCCCCTGCCCAGGTGGTGCTCAGCCTNGTAATGCCAGGACAAGGGGCAATGGGTTTGAAGTGTCAGAGGGGAGATTGAAAGTGGATGTTAGGAGGAAGTTGTTTGCAGTGAGGGTGGTGAGACACTGGCACAGGTTGCCCAGGGAGGTTGTGGCTGCTCCCTCCCTGGAGGTGTTCAAGGCCAGGTTGGATAAGGCCTTGGAATGACCTGTACTAGTGGGAGGTGTCCCTGCCTATGGCAGGGGGTTGGAACTAGATGATCTTTGAGCTCCTTTCCAACCTTACCATTCTATCATTCTATGACTGCCCTGCTGGCAAGCTCTGGGGATGTTTGCAAGTGCTGAGTGAGCACCACCTGGGACTGCTGTTTGCAGTTGTCCATCCCAGTTGGCTTTGCTCACCTGTTCAAACTGCTCTCAGCAGGTCCTGCACTTCCAGCATGTGTTGATGAGAAACTGAGGACAGCCATGTGCTGCTTTTATTTCTCTTTATAGAATAGGAAAAGACCAAAGTCTTTTGGAAGCAGAAGTGGAGAACAGAAAGCTCTGGGGACAGGCTGGGAGAGTTGTGGCTGCTCAGCCTGGAGAAGAGAAGGCTGCAGGGAGAGCTTAGAGCAGCCTTCCAGTGCCTGAAGGAGGCTGCAGGAGAGCTAAACAATCCCAGCTCCCTCAGTCACTCCTCACAGAACTTATTCTCCACACCCTACTGCCCTTGACTGAAGATCACAGAATGTCAGGGGCTGGAAGGGACCTCCAAAGCTCATCCAGTCCAACCCCCTGGCCAGAGCAGCATCACCCAGGGCAGGTCACACAGGAACACATCCAGGCAGGTCTTGAATATCTCCAGAGAAGGAGACTCCACAACCTCTCTGGGCAGCCTGCTCCACAGCTCCAGCAAAGTTCTTCCTCATACTCAGGTGGTACCTCCTGGGTTCCAGTTTGTGCCCATTAGCCTCTGTTCTGTCACTGGGCACCACTGACAAGAGCCTGACCCCATCTTGCCCCAAATCCTTTAGCTCTTGCTGAGCATTGATCAGATCCCCTATGGGGCTGCTCCTCTCCAGGCTCAACAGCCTCAGGGCTCTCAGCCTGTCCTCTTCACAGAGATGCTCCAGGCCTCTCAGCATCCTTGCAGCCTCTGCTGGACCCTCTCCAGCATATCCCTGGAATTCTGGGAGCCCAGAACTGGACCTGAGACTCCAGATATGGCCTCATTAGGGCAGTGTAGTGGGAAAGGAGAACCTCCCTTAACCTCTTGACCACTATCTTAAGACACCCCAGGAAAGCATTTGTCCTCTTGGCCACATAAAGCACACTGCTGGCCCACAGGCAGCTTGCTGCCCACCAGGACTGCCAAGTTCTTCTCCACAGAGCTCCCCTCCACAGGTGTTCCATCCCCACTGAAAATGCTACTGCACCACCACACATGGATACTAAGAAATTGTCCTAAAGGAGTGACTCAGATTTGAGCACCTGAACACCATCAAACATCCCCCTGCAAATTCACCAAGCATTAAATCCCATTGCAACTGCACACCATGACCAAGGGCTTGAAGTGGGTTTTTATCCCTCTGAAATGGGCTCAAGCAACTCAAACTCAGCAACATAACCCAGGAAGGGATTTTTGACAAGGGCTGGGAGTGACAGGATGAGGGAAAATGGCTTTGAGCTGCGAGAGGGGAGAGTGAGAGTGGAGATGAGGAAGAAATTCTTTGCAGTGAGGGGGGTGAGACACTGGCACAGGTTGCTCAGGGAGGTTGTGGAGCACAGAAGCACAGAATGTGATCAAAGATCACATTCTGTGCTTCTGTGCTCCACAACCTCCCTGGTGGTGTTCAAGGCCAGGCTGGATGAGACTGAGCAAGCTGGGCTGAGGGGAGGTGTCCCTGCCCATGGCAGGGGGTTAGAAAGAGATGATCTTTGAGGTCCCTTCCAACCCAAACCACTCTGTGATTCTGTAACACCTTCAAGCCCAGGGTTATTCAAGCCCTGAAGAGGAAAGAAAATCAAATGTCCTGTCACTCCCAGCCCTTGTCCAAAGTC
Source organism: Ramphastos sulfuratus (assembly GCA_013399055.1). Lineage (NCBI taxonomy): Eukaryota > Metazoa > Chordata > Aves > Piciformes > Ramphastidae > Ramphastos > Ramphastos sulfuratus. The sequence goes on along the minus strand of WBNM01022537.1, from coordinate 6,586 downwards.
CCTCCCCAGCTCTCCTGGAGTCCCTTCAGGCACTGGAAGGCTGCTCTAAGGTCTCCCTGCAGCCTTCTCTTCTCCAGGCTGAACAAGCCAAACTCAGTCTTTACAGGAGAGCTTCTCCAGCTCTCTGAGCATCTTCACAGCCCTCCTTTGAACCTGCTCTAACAGCTCCATGTCCTTCTTGTGCTAAGGACTCCAGAGCTGGCCCCAGCACTGCAGCTGGGGTCTCAGCAGAGCAGAGCAACTGCCTGTGCTGCTGGGGACCAGCCCAGGACACAGCTGGCTCTGGGCTACCAGTGCATGGGCCTGGCTCATGTTGAGCTTCTCCTCACTCAGCACCCTGCAGTCCTTGTCCTCAGCACTGCTCTCTGCCCATTCTCCAGCCAGCCTGGATCTGTGCTGGCCCAGATGATTTGCTGAACTGCATGAGGCTGGCACTGGCCACCTCTCAGCTGCAGCTGTCTGCTTTTACAGTTGATATTTGCAGGCCCAGCCTGTGTTGGTGTTTGGTGTATCCCTTGCCATCATCCCAGGCTGTGCTGGCACTGAATGCTCAGTAAGCAGGAGGTCTTTGGGGGTAACACCTTTCTTCACCCTGCTGTACAGGGGGTGATGAGCCTGACAGTCACTCATTCTCAACTGAGGATGCTTAAGCCCAGATCTCCAGGGAAATGGAGCTACCCAGCTAAAGTCAGTTGGATAACTGGCAAATGTGTGAAAACCATATCATTTCTGCCTTTCTTTTTTTGATTTGCCTCTGCTATTCTTCTTTAATGCTAAGGTGTTCATATGAGGGGCTGGGGATTGGTGAAGTTGAATAATAAGATTTTTTCCCAATCTTATTATCTAACCCAAAGGAAGAAGTTTGCTTTATGTTTTCCCATCAACTCTCTTTTGACATCACTGGGGGCTTAAGAGTTGTAATCTCTTCTCCATTTGCCAGGCAGCCTTTTCATCTCCACTCTGTAGTGGAGCACAATTCAGCACAGAGTTCTGTGCAGAATACTGAACTCCCTGAGGCTGGCACTGGCCAACTCTCAGCTGAGCAGCCCCAACTCTCCCAACCTGTCCCCATCAGGGAGGTTCTCCAGCCCTCCGAGTCCCTCCATGGCCTCCTCTGGGCCCTCTCCAACAGTTTCATCACGTTTCAGATGAGTTCTTTCCCATTTTCTTGCCCTCAGCCTATAAAAAGCTGTGTCACTGCAGCACAGATGGGCTGCAGCACCCTAGGACCCTGCAGCTCCAAACCATAGTGCCTGGGAGCTGCTGCTGGTGAGAGCTTGGAGCTTGGCAAACAGGACTTGGTTAACTTCACTGCAGGAGCTCCTCACACAGAGCTGCTGTCAGCACTGAACACAGCAAAGCTTCTACTACATCTTTTTTACAAGCAATGATCTAATTTCTCCCATTAAAATATCCCAATTAGCCTCAAACCAGCACACTGGGGACAGCTCTTTGCAGCATCACCTGCCAAGGTAATTCTAGCAGCTGAATCCTACTTTCAACAGTGCCCAATCTTTGCAAATGTGTTGCCTGATGAATTCTTCACCACCTCAGGGTTACCTTTTCCTCAAGAGCTGGCCACAAAGTTTGCCATGGCACAGTCCTGCCCTAGTAAATGCTGGGATCTGACTCATGGTGACAGTAAGCACCTGAGAAAAGCAGAGTGCCACAACAGCAACCCACAGCTCAAGCTCCTCCTGAGTGACCTTCAGCACCAGGCAGGATTTTGCCACATTCCACAAAGTTAAGAAACAGAAGATGAAGCAATACCAGAGAAAATACAAACAAGAAACCAAGGGCAGGTGTGCTGGAAGGGAAAACCAACAAAGACTGTGAGACTGCACTGCTGCGGCTGTCCTCACTGCTCCAAAGCAGTGACCTCCATTAAGGAAAGAAATCACAGGTTCATGGAATGAGTTAGAAGGGACTTAAAGCTCAGCCAGTTCCAATCCCTGCCATGGGCAGGGACATCTCTCACCAGCACAGCTTGCTCAAGACCTCATCCAGCCTGGCCTTGAACACCTCCAGGGAGGTTGAGGAGCACAGAAGCACAGAATGTGATCTTTGATCATATTCTGTGCTTCTGTGCTCCACAACCTCCCTGGGCAACCTGTGCCAGTGTCTCACCACCCTCACTGCAAACAACTTCCTCCTAACATCCACTTTCAATCTCCCCTCTGACACTTCAAACCCATTGCCCCTTGTCCTGGCATTCCCAGACCTTGTCAATAGTCCCTCCACAGCCTTCCTGGAGCCCCCTTCACATCCTGCAAGGCCACTCCAAGCTCTCCTGGAAGCCTTCTCTTCTCCAGGCTGCAGAGCCCCAACTCTCTCAGCCTGTCCTCACAGCACAGCTGCTGCAGCCCTCTCAGCATCTTGGTGGCCTCCTCTGCACTGGCTCCAACACTTCCATGTCCTTCCTGTGCTGGGGGCTCCAGAACTGCACACAGGACTGCAGGTGGGGTCTGAGGAGAGCAGAGCAAAGGGGCACAATCCCCTCCCTTGCCCTGCTGCCCACACTGCTCATGACTCAAGCCTTAATGAGGCTGAGATAGCACAAGCCCCTTTTTACCATTACAAAACCCCCATTAGAACTGGAGCACATCAGAAGGAAGCTCTAATCCTCCTCAGTATTTTCTTCCTTCTGCAGCCACAGCCACGATAGTATTTCACTTCCCAACACAGCAGCTTCCAAAGCTACTACAGCCTAGCTCAGGTTTAAATTTAAATCCTGTAATTAATCCACCAACATTTCCTCCCTGGCTCTTCCAGGCACTGCAGCTAGAAACCATTCTCCAGTAAGAATTCCACTCAGCATGCTGAGAGTGATGCTCAGGTTGAAACAAACCAAATTATTTCCCTCCAAATTGGGAGAGTGAAGCCTAATGAAAAATTAAGAATTCATTTAAGTTGAGATAAAAATAGAAGCAGCTACTGAATATTTTAAAAGCAAGCAGAAGTATGTAGAACCTGTAGAGCATAGAATCATAGACTGGCTTGGGCTGGAGGGGACTTAAAGATCATTTAGCTCCAACCCATTCCTAGGGGCAAGGACACCTTCCACTTGCTCAAGGCAATTCTTATGAAGGTGTTTTAATGAGATAGGTAAGTCATGAAGGGCAGGAATTTACTGCCACAACACAGAAATCCTTTGGTCATTATTCCATCAGAGAGCATTCCAGAGCAGGCTCTAAAAATTCCAGTACCTGAAGGGGACTGCAAGAAAGCTGGGGATGGGCATTTGACAAGGGCTTGGAGTGACTGGATGAGGGGCAGTGGCTTTGAGCTGGCAGAGGGGAGACTGAGAAGGGAGATGTGGAAGATATTCTCTGCAGTGAGGGTGGTGAGACACTGGCACAGGTTGCCCAGGGAGGTTGTGGATGTCCCCACCCTGGAAGTGTTCAAACATCAGACCAGATCTTCATAGAATCACAGAATTATTCTGGCTGGGGAAGACCTTTAAGACCATTTGGTCCAACCATTCTCTAACTCTGCCAAGGCTGGGGCTAAGCCATGGCCCTCAGCACCACAGCTCTGCCTCTGAAACACCTCCAGGGATGGGCATTCAACCACCTCTCTGGGCAGCCTGTGCCAGTGGTTGAGAGCCCTTCCAGTTCAGAAGTCTCTTCTAAAGTCCAAGTTACAAGTTACAGCAAAGCAACTGATCTGTGCTGTCCAAGTGCACGCTCTTAGAATCACAGAATCATTAAGGTTGGAAAAGACTTCCAAGACCATCCAAGTCCAATCTTCTACCTAACACCTCCATGACCATGCCCTAGAGTGCCACATCTCATTTCTTGAACATCTCCAGGGATGGGGACTCCACCACCTCCGTGGGCAGCCTGTTCCAATCCCTGACCACTCTTAAAGCAAATTCTTCCCAATATCCAACCTAAATCTCTTCTGGTGCAGCCTGAGGCCATTTTACTGCCATTCTGTCATTAGTTACTTGGAGAAGAGACTAACACCAGCCTCACTCCAACCTGCTTTTGGGTAGCTGTAGAGAGTGATGAGGTCTCCTCTCAGCCTCCTCTTCCTCAGGCTGAACAATCCCAGCTCCCCAGCCTCCCCTCACAAGACCAGGCCTGCTCCCCAGCCTCCCCTCACAAGGCCAGGCCTGCTCCCCAAACCTCTCATCAGCTTCCCTGCCCTTCCCTTGCCCTTTGCAAAATCTTTTTCCACCACAGCTTCACCAACCTGACTGAAACTACTTCCAAGGACAAACTACTGCAGCTTACCTGGCACCAGGTAACTTCTCACCACCCCTGAGCCCCTGAATTTGCTCTGTATGCCAAACAGATCTCCCAGCCTCCCTCTATCATCCTTACCATTTCCTTTGGTGATGACACACCTCTGGCATGATGGCCACAGAACTGTCACATTCATCTCTGTGTATTCAGGTCCTGGAAGATTTCAGCTGCAGAATACTTAAAATCTTTCCAACCTATCAAGGTCACTGGGAAGCTGAGGCTGCTTTTACCTGCATCACTCTTACCAGGCTCTGCCTAGCCTTGAGCAGTTTTCACAGACTGCACTGGGTTGGAAGGGACTCTTAGAGGTCATCTCATCCAAGCCCTCTGCAGGCAGCAGGGACAGCTCCAACTAGAGCAGGCTGCCCAGGGACACAACAAGTCTGATCCTGAAAGTTTCTCCAGGCACAGGGCCTCAGCCACATCCCTGGGCAACCTGCTTCAGCATTTCATCACTCTCAGTGTGCAGAACTTCCTCCTGATGTCCAACCTAACTGCTCCAGTTTCAAACCACTGCCCCTCATCCTACCTCCAGAAGACCTTCTGACCTACAGCCTTCCTGTAGGTCCCCTTCAGGTATTGAAAGGTTGCTCTAAGGTCTCCCTGGAGNTCCCTCTCCCAGCTGACTGTCAGTTCCCACCCAGCTGTCCTTATCTTTCCAGAAGCTACCAAAATATCTCCTAAATCACTTGATTTTTGTTCTTAGAACTTGCTGAGCTCCACAAACAAGAATCCTGACAGCAGTTAAACTGCTCATACACAGGCCATAATCTACCTGCTGATCAGTGCTGGCAATGTCACCTTGTCTCAGCTTCTATTTGGGTCAAAAGTCTTGGGAGCCACCAACACCATTTTAAATGGGCAATGCTAGGTTCAAAGACCTACCCACAGTGGGATTTCTCCAGACTCTGTCAGTATCTACACTGGAGCATCATAGCTTTTAAAGTAATGATTCACAGATTGCATTGGGTTGGAAGGGACCCTCCATGGTCACCTTGTCCAACCCCCCTGCAGGCAGCAGGGACATCTCCAGCTAGAGCAGGCTGCCCGAGGACACATCAAGGCTGACCTTGAATGTCTCCAGGGATGGAGCCTCAGCCACAGCCTTGGGCAGCCTGTGCCAGCGTTTCACCATCCTCATTGTGCAAAACTTCCTCCTGATGTCCAACCTGAACCTCCCCTGCTCCAGTTCTAAACCACTGCCCTCATCCTATCACCAGAAGACCTTCTCAACAGTCCCTCCCCAGACTTCCTGTAGGTCCCCTTCAGACACTGAAATGTAGTCTAAGGTCTCCCCAGAGCCTTCTCTTCCCCAGGCTGAACAGCCCCCACTCTCCCACCCTGTCCCCACAGGAGAGCTTCTCCAGCCCTCTGAGCATCTTTGTGGCCTCCTCTGGACCCACTCCAGCAGCTCCAGGTCCTCCTTGTGCTGGGGGCCCCCACAACACTCCAGGAGAGGTCTCAGCAGAGGGGCAGAATCCCCTCTCTCAAGCTGCTGGCCACACTTTTTCTGATGCAGCCTGGCTCCCATTTGCTCCCACCCCCTCCATGCCCTGCACTACCCCAGCAGGCTGCACAGGCTGCTCTCCTCCACTGGCCCCATTCTTCACATTTTTGCACATTTTGTCTGCATCTACATCATCCTCATTTGCTTCTTGGGAGGTGACCTTATTACATACACTGCACCCATCCATCTTGTACCATTGCTCTTTTCTTTCAGATGCAAGCTGAAAACAATAGAAAGCCTTCTCAGAAGAGTCATCCCTGCAAAGAGACAAATGTTTCCCTGGTAGGAGACAGGAGATTGTTGGATTCTTGTGAGATAATATCCCTGACTTTATGTGTGAGTCAACACACACAGCTAAAAAGCTTCTGATTTTCTCTGACGCTGTCTTCTCTCCTCTTAGCTAGAGGAAGCTTTAAAACCAAGCTTTGAATTGCAAATGCTCTCAAGAAGTGCAGAATCTGAACACTCCAATCCCAGCTTTCCTGCTAGTGCTCACCAAACCATACCATGCCACAGCTCCATCTCCATACCTATGTCCTTGCTTAACCTCCACTGTCTCCTGCAGCTTCTGCATGTACTCAGAGTTTACACTGGTGGGAACAGGAATGGTGTCAGCATTGTTTGAGCTGATAGCAAGGCTGATACCTGACAGTTTCAAACAGGAGCTGGCACTGTGGGGCCCTGACACAGCTACAAGCACTCAGGGCATCACTGCTGCCTGCTGCACATTTATGAAACTGTTACACCCACTGAGATCTGATTCATGTTCAGAACATTGTCAGCACCAGCAGGTACAGGACCTGGACTTCTTAAACAGAATCATAGAATG
>WBNM01022536.1:402-10569 GCA_013399055.1 Ramphastos sulfuratus | reverse complement strand
TGCAGAATGGTTGTTGTGAGGTTTCTGCTGTGCTTCATGTAAAGTAGAGGAGGAGAAGAACCTCCCTAGCCCTGCTGGACACACTTTTCCTGCTGCCCCCCAGGATGCCATTGGCTTTCTTGGCCCCAAGGGCACATTGCTGGCCCATGCAGAACTTGCTGCCCACCAGCACTCCAAGGTCTTTCTCTGTGGAGCTGCTTTCCAGCAGGGCAGCCCCAACCTGTACTGGTGCCTGTTGCTAACCCTCCCCAGAGGAGTAACAGGATATATTAACATTCTCAAAGCTGTTCAAAACAGTTTTACACTTCGGGCCCAGGCTATGCCAATGTAGCCATGGCATAACTATGATTTGGCCTTTGGCAAGCTTATACTTTACAGTCTCTCACAATTTTTTTTTGCCTGCTCCTTTTCTGACCTCCATTCCCTTAAGTCATGGTTTCTAGATACCACTGTCTCAGGAACATGCAGAAGGCTACACCTTTGCCATCTGAGTGCTGAGATTCTTCATAATTTCCTGTTGGGTATTTCTGATGTGGAGTGGTGATTATTGTCCTGTTTGTGCCTGGTTTTCAAATGTTCCTTAACAGGGCTTTCTCAGGGACACTTGCCAGGCAAGTCCTTCCATCTCTTTAGCCATGATAACCAGCCACACTGAAGCACATTTACTGGCATCAACGTCCTTACAAGGGCCTGAGGCTGCTATATCCAAGAGACTGCTGTCTGCTGTGAGGTGGTTTTCCAGTCTTCATCATGGTCTCAGTCTCAGGCACATTTGTGTACACTCCCTCTTGACAGCAATGACCACACTGTGAATGTGAAAACCAGGGATGAGCATGAAGAGAAGTCCACTGGCTGTCAACATTTCTTCATGCTCTCTTCCTTGCTTTGTGAGGCATCCTTTTCTGAGGCAAAGTTTACAAGCCCATTTTCACAGCTTTTCATTGCCTCCCTTAACTGAAGTAAGTTTTTTTTTCCAGTACAGAGAGAAACTCTTTTCAGGTGCACAGGCAGCTACAGGATAGCTTGTCAAAGTGTTGTAAGATAATCACATAGTGCTTTGTGCCACTTTCAGGCTACTCCCATTCACAAACTTAATATCTTGGGAGGGTAGAGGTAAGGTAGTTTTGGCTGTATACACCCTGTATTAAAGCCAGATCTGCCCCAGCTAGCACAGCTGTAGGTACTGCTGCTTAGCCTACAACTACAGCTTCCCTCACGTGCTCAGTATCTGCTCCTTCTCTTCTGCCCTGGATTGATCCTGCCCAGGAATACAGTTGCATGCACTGGAAAGCAAGTGCATGCTGACATTGGACCAAATATCTTATCTATAAAGAAGGGAGGAAAAAAAAAACAACCCACAAGTAAGGAGTGTTTCCAGATAATTTTCAGCCAAGTATTGAATATCTGATAACACCTCCAGCTAAGCTTATAAAACTTTATTCTAAGGTACTGAAAAAAATTTCTTGAGTAACATCAACAGAGCTACTAAACTGAAGAGAGCTATCCCTGGCCCAGGATTGACAGGATTGGGAAACACCTATACACTGGAGTGGTGCCTTTCTCAGGCTGATGTTGTCACTCAGTTGGCCTTCCTTTGCATCTCTGGTAGACACAGCACACACATCAGAAGCTAACATAATGTGGCTTGCTTTTAACAACATCTGAGAATAGTTTCTCTTCTGGTAGGATGTCCACAGGGGCTGGCTCCACCACTCCCAAAGCAGCAAGCAGAGCCTGCTTACATCATCACTGGGAGCTTCAGCTAGGAAAGACTGCTCCCATAGTGGTTTCACTGTCTACAACTACCTGAAGAGAGCTTGTAGCCAGGTGGGCAATGAGCAACAGAATGAGGGGACACAGCCTCAAGTTGTGCCAGGGGAGGTCTAGGCTGGAGATTAAGAGGAAGTTCTTCACAGAGAGATTTCCCATTGGAATGGGCTGCTGAGGGAGATGGTGGAGTTGTCATCCCTGGAGGTGTTCAAGAAAGCCTGGATGGGGCACTTAGTGCCATGGTCTAGTTGATTGGATAGGGCTGGGAGATAGGTTGGGCTGGATGAGCTTGAAGGTCTCTTTAAACCTGGTTGATTCTATGATTCTATGAAATGCAGTCCAGAGCAACAAAACACTGGCACAAGGTGCTAGCAGAGGAGAGGTACCAAAGACATCTTAATAGTAAACAAAATTTTCTTCAGAGGATTGGCTGACTTCAGGCTTGAAAAGTACACTTTATGAGGGAGTCACTTTAAAAAGACCCTGGAAGGTTTTCAGTGTTAAGTCTTAGAAAAACAAAAGTGAAAATGGAATTTAGATATTACATTGCTACAATGTCTTCTGAGACAATCCTCACCATTTTATATACCACTATCCACGTGAGAGAGATCCTTAGCTGTGTGTCAGATCATCTCTGGCCAGCCATGCAAGGCAGTTCTGCAAATGAGCACTCCCTTGGCCGTGGTGCCGAGAAGTGGATCAATGATAAGACAGGCACTGCTGTTCTGGGGAGTGTAAATAATGTGGGATAATTAAATTTCCCTTCTCAAGAGTACATGAAGAATAAACATCTGTTGCAGTAGGTGACTACTATCAGGAGCATCCCTGTATACAGTATCCCAAGGAACTGCTTACTGCCTTTTTCTGTCCATGATGCTGTGTCAGGGATCATACAACCAACCTCATGAGATTCAACAAGGCCAAGTGTAAGGTCCTGCACCTGGGTAGGCACAATCCCAAGCACAACTNGGGGGTTGGAACTAGATAATCCTTGAGGTCCCTTCCAATCTTACCATCCTATGATTCTATGATCATAAAAGCTCAGGAGAGGCACAAGTGCCTGTCTAACTTAGAAGAGCTCAGTGTTTAAAGCCAGGATGTTCACCCAAAAGACAGAGGAACAAACACTGACCAGATTGTCCAGAAGGAACTGTCTTCAGAAGTAACTGCCTCATTTTTTTAAGCCAGGAGAGCAGGTTGCTGAAGTGACTGTGAAGCACATAAGCTGTGAGCACAGCATTGTCAAAATGAAGGTCAAAAGCTCTGGATAGGAAATGTCAGCAAGTTTATCTTTTCCAAGAGCACATGTTGCCTTCCAAGCCCCTCTTAAAACACAAAAGGAACCTTCCTTCTTGATTTTTACTTTTGCAGCTAAGAGGAATGAAATGAAGCTAGTTTAAAGCTCAGGTTACTCCAAATATCGCTATTGATCCCAACCCACCAAATGTCTATGTAAGTTTCTTGTTCTGGGTAATTAAAAGTCCTCTGGAAGTTAAAAGCAGGTCCTAAGAGACTGTGAGCACCATGGAAATGATACATCAGAGTATGAAGGGCAGAACAGGTCTCATTAGCATTCACCTTTCCAAATGCTGCCTTCTCAGCAATTATTGCTCCAGGTTTTCCCGACGCCAATCAAAAACTCCTTACTAGACTGCTACTTGAGGTTTAAGCACAAGATCATTAATGAGTAACTATGAAATCAGCAGGCTCCTGGGTTATTGATAAACAACACTTCTCCCTTCTGAATCCAGTGGAAGCTGGCAATACAGCACTCATTTACATCAGAGCTGTTCCCACCATGTTCTTGCTCCGCTCACTCTGCTTCCTATGATCACAGGCTCATAGGATGTTAGGGGTTGGAAAGAACCTCNATTCCAAGCTGTTTCACAGGATCACAGGAGGTTGAGGGTTGGAAAGAACCTCCATAGATCATCTAGTCTACCCCACCCTGTCACAGCGGGACCATACAATCTAGCTCAGGTTGCACAGGAACACATCCAGACAGGGCTGGAAAGGCTCCAGAGAAGGAGACTCCACAACCTCTCTGGGCAGCCTGTGCCAGGACTCTGGGACCCTTACAGTAAAGAAGTTCTTTCTCATGTTGAGCTGGAACCTCCTGTGCTGTAGTTCATACCCACTGCTCTTTCTCCTATCCCAGGGCACAACTCAGAAGAGTTTGTCCCCTCCCTCTTGAGCCCCAGCCCTCAGATAGTTATAAACTTTGATCAGATCCCCTCTAAGGCTTCTCTTCACCAGACCAAACAGCCCCAGCTCCCTCAGCCTCTCCTCACAGGGCACTGCTCCAGCCCCTTCAGCATCTGCACAGCCCTCCCTTGGACTCTCTCTTACAGATCCCTGTCCCTCCTAAAGTGGGGAGCCCAAACCTGAAGGCAGTATTGCAGGTGAGGTCTCAGCAGGGCAGCATAGAAAATTACATGTAGACCATTACATGTATGGTAAATGTCTCCCTTCCATGAAATCCCCACATTCCAGCAAAGCCACAATCACTCAGAGTTTTGCAGGTTCATGAACACTGAGTCTTGGGGACTCCACATCAGTCCCCAGGCAAAACACAGCCCAGTCTGTGCTTCTCACATATGCTCTGCAGACTGAAAACCTCATTCGGAGGCTCTTACAAAGTTGCAAGGCCAAAGACTGCTGCACCCACACTAAAGAACANCTGCTCTCTAACACCTCATCCCCCAGCCTGTACTGACACTGAGCATTGTTTCCTGCCCAGGTGCAGGACCCTGTACTTGCTCTTGTTGAACTTCATGAGGTTCACCTGGGCCCACCTCTCCAGCCTGTCCAGGTCCCTCATTTCTGGGTTCACCTCCTAGCATTAATGTCTCTCTGCATTTGCTTCTCAGCTACATCATTTGCGCAAGCTGGGACTGAAAATCTGCTTGCTTTATAATCAGGGCACAGCTTCTGGCAGAGCAGCACAACACTGAAGACTTCAGCCCATGCTGGGCCCATACTACGCATAATCCACAAGCCCTGCAGCCTGAGTGAGTCAGCCTAGCAATGATGGGAGGATGCATTACAAAATCTCACAGCCAGGCAGCATCCAGCTCTTCCCTCTGTCACAGCTTGTCACATGTACCCAGCGATACAGGCAGCCAGCATGAAACATGCACAGAAAGACATGCACAGAAAGGTATGAATCTTTGTGGTTTAGGAACAAAATGGCTTTCAAAAACAAAACAAAACCAAACAAAACAAAAAAAAAAAAAAAGCAAAATGCAACATCTGCTGCATACTGGAAATCACTGCCTCATCTGTAAGCCAGCCAGGAAGACTGTGCATCCAGCTGAATCTCTTTATTTATTTATTTATTTATTTTTAAAGACACAAAACCAGGATGGACTTAATTAGCTTCTTTCCTCTTGAAATCAGCATTGTTTGGCCTTCACCTTGCAAAGAAATTCACCCAACCCTAGCTGTGATTTTGCTGCAGCTCAGATGCAGACAAGTCGAAGCAAACAATGAATGCTTTCAAGCTGATGCTAATCACGGCCTATGATTTTCCATTTCAGCCTGTTTTCCTGAGCCAGCCTGTCCTTTCTTCAATGAGCGTGCTGTGTGTGAGAGGGAGAGAGGCAGACAAAGCATCAACAGCTTCCTGTGCTGAGGTGAGTTAGCTTGATAGGAAAATAGCTGCACTATTGTGCCTCTTACCCCTCTCCCTTCCCCACTTTTAAAACAAATTCAAGATGTAAAACGAGAAACAGACCATGAAGGCATAGCAGTTTAGACAAAGGCATATGGTATGTCAGTATCTGGTCTCTCCAGATACATGGAACATATCCAAACAGATCACAAACAGGCATGGGTCACATAGATTGTTGTGAAAATTTTGTTGTGATTCCCTTATTGAGATCTGTTGTGTCTGTGTTCATTTACTAAGGGTAAGTAATCACATAACGATAAGGCAAATGCAGGAGTAGAAAATGCTTTTTGACTGATTCTTTGCTGCAAACTGGAAGGTTCAGTCACTAAATGTGAGCTGGGTATCTTTCTTTCTGACTGAGTTTGCTGCATGGAATTGATTTCTTCCTGCACAGCACATGGGTAAAAGTACAATGTTCATTGTGGTTTTATGCTGTCCTTGATGAACTCCAAATAATGTCATCTTTAAGCATTTTTTTTTTTTTGAAAGAGGGGAGACTAAATTCATAATGAAGATTAAAGGGTGAGTTTTCAGATGAACAAGGAAGAGGAATGATGAACAAATGCTAAGACTAGCTTGCTTCTAACACGTAATTCCTTTTGGCACTGCCTAGGAAAGCTGTCACTGGACTCCAAATAGGAGAAAAACTGTTCTCTGTATGCATCCAGCATTCTAATTCAAGCATCCAGCCTAATACTGCACCTTTAGTAAGGGTCTCTGTGGTGCATATTTGACTTACTGGTTTTATTTTGCAGTATTGTTATTGTCACTCCTTCATTCTAACATCTTTGTTTTCTGTCTACGCACCTTTATGCTTTTGCCTGTTAGCTGTACTGGAAATACAGTCCAAAAGTATAAGAATCCAACTATGGTACAGGTCATAGCTTATATACTGTTGTGTAATATTACAAGGAGTTAGTATGACTCCTCTCCCTTGCTGCCAAATATGTTGCAAAAACCAAATTCAATAATGCTTTACTTAGATTGCTCTGCCCCTGTACAACCTGAAAGCATTCTGGACCATCACAGGTTCTACTCAAATGCTCTAACTGGACCTGACGTTTTGCAGTAATGGACACTGTGCTGCTTTTTTCAGGTGTTCAACTTTTCCTCTCTTAAAGTTCTCCAAAGTGGTTTCCACTTGATGAGAACTCTATTGAGAAGCATGTAGTGGGAGGACTAATGAACAGTGTAAGAGAAGACAAATATGGAGCTAAACACTGAAGGTGTGAAGATTTGCAGCTAGAACTTCTCAGCTGATGTACTCCTCTAATATCTAAAGTACAGATAGCACTTGNGGGCAGAATCACCTCCCTTGCTCAGCAGCTCCTGGATGTATTTTCAGGTGTGCCTTTCTGTACCAGTTCTTGACTGGCCACAGGCAACCATATGTTTAACTTTGATATACCACGTATCTGCAAAATAAGAAGAGGCCTTCACTAAATGACACCAAGTTCATTTCCAAATTTACTGATGCTTAGCAAGTTACGATGGAGAAAAGTGACAACCACTCTCTTGCTCTTAGTCTTGCAGATTTTTTATGTGATGAGAGGTTTCTGAATACTTCAGAACTGACAAATGAGCACTAGAATCCAATCTGGAAAGAGCAGCTCTGTAAACTGCATCCTCTTGGCTCTTGAAAGTAAAATACAAAACCTTTCACAATTAAGGAGGTAAATCTAACCAGCCATTTTTCAACAAGATGCAGACCTCTTCGTGTCTCTCCAAACTGAGAGCTGATGATTCTATTTTGAACCCAGTTTTGGCAGTAAAATTTAAACTAATGTATTATTAAATATGGCAGTGATAGCTCTTCCACACTGTGGTCTTCATGTTCATGTATAATCATTTTTTTTTCTTCTTTCTTCCCCAACTCCAAACAACTTCCACTAATGTGAAAAATACCTCTCTTTTCACTATAAAAATCATTATCTTTGGAACATGAACATTTACCTCACAATGCAGTAAAAAAACCCACTTCTATTTTCTTTGCATGGAGAAATGTGCTTTAAATACACCATTAGGATTACACAGGAATGCAAGGAATAGGTGAAGATGCTTCAGCATTCCTGAGAGACTATCCCTGCTACAATGAATCTGCTTCTATGATTTACAAATATCCATAGTAATGGTCATCTGAAACCCATCAATAAGCAGGTTTTGGTTCCACAGTTCCAGCTGTTTAGGGATGAAACAAAGGGCAGTTGTGTTTACAAGGCAGACAAGCTTAGACATTTTACATTGGTGGCAGCTGAAGGTATGTAAAGTCTTCCTAGACACAACATTTATCAGCCAAGACCCTTCATGACATACTTTAATGAAAACCTTTCTCCAAAGGACACAAGTCCTCAATGACCATGGACAACTCAACACTACATGCAAGCACAGTTCCACACAGTGCCTATCCTAATCCCATTTAACACATTTTATTTTTCCTCTTGTTGAAGCAAGCATACAAACGGAAAACCTCTGAAACTACTAAAGCTAAGTCTGTGGCATTGGAGCTTTATCTGATCTCTACATAGTGCCACTGGCTCTACTAAAACAATCAGGGTTGAGTAAGAAGGCAGAGATTACCAGCTCCTGTAATGTAATTATTTGAAGATTATCTTCTACCTGTGATTACTCTATGGCACAAAGACTTTTTCCAGTGCTCTATTTACATATATTACATCACTGTAAACACCACTGCAGTAATATCATTGGGCAGATCCAAACTACATCACCACAGAGGTTTTAATCTACTCTTGTAGAAGGCTGTGCTTGTGATGTACTGTGCTACTGTATGCTGATTAGAAATCTGTTCTGGAAGTCAGGCAAATACTTTGACCCTTTGGTAAGTGCTAATCAATTGCTTCTGTGTTTCTAGCTGGAAACAGAAAGAGGGATGTGTAGTAAAGGATGCAAACAAGAATATTGGTGGTGGGGTTTTATTTAAAAAAAAAACAAAAGCTAATCTCCACCCCCATATAGATATGGGACTGGACACTTGCCACAGCTGGAGAAAGAATGTCAGGCATAGCACACAGAGGCTTTTAAAAGAGGGGATACTTACTTTTAGCACTCCCTCCTTTACTATTAAATATCAATAAAATATATGCAATTTAGGTATATCACCTGGTCACTATGGCCTGAAGTTAAAATGTAGACTAATTGAGGCTTGAGGGCATTTTAAGGTATCAGGCTTAAGTGTTTTGGTATTTTTTTTTTATCACAGAACAACAGAATCATTTTGGTTGGGAAAAGCTTTTAAGATCTTCAAGTGCAATCATTCTGTAACTGTCTCTTTTAAACACCTCCAGGGATGGGGATTCAACCACATCTCTGGGGAGCCTATTTCAGTGTTTGATAACCCTTTCAGCAAAAATGTTTCTTCTAATATACGATCTGAACCTCTCTAGTACACCTCGAGGCCATTTCCTTTTGTATTATCACTTGTTACCAGGGAGACCAACATCTACTTTGCTAAAACCTCTTTTCAGGTAGTTGTAGAGGGTGATGAGGACTCCCCTCAGCTTTGTCTTCTCCAGACTAAACAAACCCAGGTCCCTTACCTGCTCCTCCTTGTTATCCAGACCCTTCACCAGCTTCATTGACTTCCTCTGGACACACTCCAGCATCTCAATGTCTTTCTTGTAGCGAGGGGCCCAAAACTGAACACGTATTGAAGGTGCAGCCTCCACTGTGATCAGTACAGGGGCATGATCACTTCCCCAGTCCTGCTGGCCACACTGTTCCTGATGCAGGCTAAGATGCTCTTGGCCTTCTTGGAAAGACCCAACACTTGGCCTTTTTGAATCTCACGCTATTGGCCAATCCATCCAGTCTGTGCGGGTCTCTCTCTGTAAAGGTTTTCTACGGTGAAGCAGATCAACACTGCCTGCCAGTACTCCCCCAAATTAGTGTCATCTGCAAACTGTCTCAAATTAAAGAGAACTGGCCCCAAAACTGAGTCCTGGGCAACATCACTTGTGACTGCCTGCCAACTGGACTTAACTCCATTCACCACCACTCCAATCATCTAGACAAGTCTTTGGCCTAGTGAAGTGCCCATCCATCCAAGGCACAAGTAGCCACTTTCTCCAGGAGGATGGTGTGAGAGGCAGTGTCAAAGCCTTTACTAAAGTCCAGGTAAACTGGGAGTAATTCAATGAATTTATGAGCTTCAAATGCCTGCACAGAAGGAAGCACAATGCTACTACATTCGCACTGCCCACTTTCGAAGACTTGATGTTACTGATTGCAGCCCAGCAAACACTCTTAACTATGATTAACCTTCCCTGTATGACAAATTTAGTATCACCAGATATGAACTTCATGTAGTAATGTGTTAAGCCGTCGTGAAATCCTCAGGCAAGTGTGTCAACAATGCTAAATATATTTTATCTTTTTACAGGATTTATTTTGTAAATACCCTGGGGTAGATTTCCCTTTCAACCTTTTGCAGTTATTAATCTAGATAATGTTAGGCATCTGTTCATAAAGATAAATAGTAACTCACACAGAGGAAAATCACATGTAAATTCTCAATTCCTGATCAATGATCATCTTTCCATTTTATACTTAGTTTCAATTAGAATCATAGAATCATAGAAACATAGAATGGTAAGGTTGGAAGGGACTTTAAGGATAATCTAGTTCCAAGCCCCTGCCATAGGCAGGGACACCTCCCACTAGCACAGGTCACTCAAGGGTTCATCCAACCTGGCCTTGAACACCTCCAG